>JALNQK010000582.1:0-10992 GCA_028458525.1 Ophiosphaerella herpotricha
TTATAATATATACGTTTAGCTCTCTAGCTATAGTATACTATATAATATTTAGCTACAAGCCTATATTAATAAGAGCTCGCCCTATTCCTCTATTAATAGATACCTAGTATGTAGGCAACTAGCCTTTTACTAATCTTAGTTAATATTACTTTTCTAACTATACTCTAAAGGCTAATAGAACCTCTAATTACTCTTTATAGTACCTATCTCTATCTCTTTCTTCTTCTATTTCTTAGAAGTTATTAACTTTATTTGCTTCTGCCTCTACTACCTTGCAGAGTACTTACTACTCTTAATATAGTCTTAAGTAGAATCGCTCTATTACTTCTTTTATAATAACCTCTAAACCTTTGTCGTTAGCATTAATTATATAAGTCTCTCCTAACTCTATCTCTAATCCCTATTTATATATTTATAACAAGGCTTCCTATACTAACTACTTCTTAGTATTTACCTATACTTGTATTATCTTACTACTACTACTTATAAGAGCTTAAATCTACGCCTTTTATAGCTTTACTTCTTATAATACTCTCCTAATAATATCTACTATCCCTAGTATTACTAGTAAGTCTACCTAGTAAAGCCCTTTTACCTCTTAGTTTATTACTACCTTAGCAATAACTATTAGCCCTATTCTAGTAGCTATATCTACTAAATCTACTTTAGTAGGCTACTTACTTAGCTATTTCTTTCTTATTGTACAAGAAACTATTAGGACTACTATATCCTCTTATACTAGTACGTTTCAATTGTCTTTTATTAGCTTAATCTACGCGTTGTCTATAGGGTTGTCTTAGATTTCAACTATTACTTAGTACTATAATAATACCTCTTTATCTTTATCTTCTATTAAGGGTAGAAGCTATTTATATACTCTACTTATCTTTATCTTTAAGACTACAAGTTTCTTCCCTATAGCCTGTAAGTCCTTTTAGTACGTGTCTACTACTTTTTAAAGTCTCTAACTACAAGTCTTAACTATATATATACTTAGCTTAGTACTATATACTTCTCTACCCTCTAATATACTATTAAGAAAGGCTGCTACTACCTAGAGTACTATTATTTGTTAAGTAAAGGCAGAGCCCTCTAATATAGCTTCGATAGTATAACTAGTCTTACTAGACTCCTTCTTATCTAGGCCTATAATTAAGTACCTATACTTATCAAACTAGCTTAGAAGAACCTTCTTAATAGGTTACTACAGTTGCTCCTATAAAACCTAGAAACGCTCCTAAAGGCTTTTAATTACTTATTCTAATACTTTAGAACTATAGAGTCTAGGTACAATACTACTGTATAGGAATACGCCCTATTTCTTATTTAGGTATAGGCTAAAATAATACTTCTACTAGCAATAGCCTAGTAAGGTTTTAACTAGCTTAAGATAGTACTAGTAGTTATCCTTTATTATATTAAGACTTGGGCATTTTAAGATTAGATAATCCCTACTACAACCTTAGCATCTTCTTAGTTCTAGATTCCTATATACCGCGACTCTATTTTAGTTATTTACTATTAGTAGGTAGGTAGACTAAAAGGAGCTATTATTTCTTTTAAGAATCTTTGTATTACCCTAAGTAGGCTTTAGTACTAGTTGTTTATAGGCTTCTGTAAAATTGTCTTTGTCTAATAGGAGTTAGTAGAGCGCTTGGTTTAAAGAGAGGATGTTAAAGTCCTTAATAGTAAGCGTTATACCTACGAACTACTAAACCAAGTTGTTAACTACTAGATCTATCTTTTTTACTACTACTAGCTTAGCAGCTATTAGCAAGTTAATAATACCTAGTACTGCAATTAGCTTTACTACTCCTATACTTCTTATAATAGAGAACTCCTTATCTAGGCCTACTATATCCTTTTGGGCTAAAGCCTTGCTTACTACGCTGTAGTCTGTATTTAACGCGTTTAGGCCCTCTTCCTACTTATAATACTCCTAAACAAAGTTATAAATCTTGTTAATATTAAAGCTTATAATATATTACAGCTTTAGGCAATTATCCTTTAGTATTAGGTATAATACTCTCTCTATATCTTCCCTTGTAAGCCCTTAGAAGAAGAAGTAACCCTTCTCCTGCTCTATAACTTGTCCTTAGGCTAATACTACTTTAAAGTACGTAACAAAGTCCTAATAGTACTTAGCTAATCTTACTATTAGTTGCTTATACTATACTTTGTTTATATAACTCTTAAGGAATAATTGTATTCCTCTTCTCTAATTTTTATTAAGGCTTGCGTACAGCTTAGAAATCTCTCCTTAGTAAGTAGCCTACAAGATCCCTTAGTTTAAATAGCTAGGCAGCTTCTAAATAAATATCTTGTAGTATTAGTTATAAAAGTATAGGAGCTAAAGCTTTTAGTACTTATTACTCTAGCCTACTTAATCTACTTTAAAGTTATACTCCTCTAGGAAGTCTATAATATTATACTTATTAAAGCGTAGCGCGTTCGTATTAGTAGGTTCTAGCCTACCTTAGTAATAACCTCTACTTACTATATCTAAAGTTGTTTTAGTAGGCTAGTCTATAATATTTAAAGTTAAATTAGTACTAGCTATTCTAGATTCCTTAAGCGTATATAGATACTAAAGCTACTTTAAAGTCTTTGTTTAGAATATAATATATTTTGTATTTAAAACAAAGTACTATTAATAATATTCTCTCTTGTTTTTAATATTTCTTATCCCCTCTTATCCTTATTAAAGTAGTAAGGAGGAGGCTTTTACTACTTCTAACTTATCTTAGTTATACTAGAAGTAAGGTTAGCCTTTCTAGCTATACTTGCTAACTCCTATTATTAACGTCCTTAATTAACGTTTAGGGTTAAATAGATACCCTAATTACTCCTATAAAGGGGTTAGTACCCTTTACTAGAAAGTATAACTCCTTGAAGCACTCCTAGAAAAGCTCTTGTAAAGGAGCTTACTCCTTACAGTCCTTTATAGTAATCTAAATTACTTCTACTACTATTCTAGTCTAATTAGACGCCCTAATTACTCCTATAAAGGGGTTAGTACTTTTTACTAGAGAGTACAACTCTTTAAAGTACTCCTAGAAAAGCTCTCGTAAAGGAGCCTACTCCTTGTAGTCCCTTATAGCAATCTAAATAGCTTTTGCTACAAGTATTACTCCTTACAATACTTACTAGTCCTAATAGCTCTTGCTACCTATATTACCCTATTTAACGCGTATTTAGTTTATATATAAATAAAAGCAGTTGCTAAGTATATTACTCTTTGTAATATACTAACCTAATAGCTTTTACTATCTATATCGCCCTATCTAATACGTGTTTGTACGTAAAAACTTATTGTAAAAAGAATTAAAAAACTTGTTAAAAGAAGAAGTAAAAACTAGTTGTAAGCCCTTAAAATACTCTAACTTTTACTACACTAATAGACTATTAATACCCCCTAGTTAGGTTACTAATAAAATGTAGCATCGTAGGATGTACGTAGAAGTAGAGGGCAGGTAGCAACCTGCAGTCAGCGAGTTGAGTTGAATATTTGCGTAGAGTAGCTACATAACGAGTTAGTGTTAGTGTCTCTCCTCTATCTAATCCTACTTATAGTAGCCTGCAGAGCCGCTATACTAACCTAATACTCCCTAATTACGTGCGTTTCTACTACACTACAATAGCTAATATAATATCTATTATTAAGATAGTATTATTAATCCTAATCTTTAACCTAGAGTAATATACTCTTAATATCTACTATTTAGAATTATTATTGTACCTTAGCCCTATTAATAGTTAACCTAATACCTATACCTATTTACGTTGCACTCTAACTACAATTACTACGTACCTAGGTAAGCTATCTAATAGGTACCTTAGGTAGCCCTATTACAAAGGCTATAAATAATTACTAGAGATAGAAAAGATATAAGCTAAGATAGTATATAGCTATAAGAGGTATATTATAGGCTTAAGATAGATAGAGATTAGCTAAAGAGGCTAAGAGAAGGACTTAGATAGATATAACGACCGTGCGCTAATATATACTACTAACGTACACTAACTGCTATATATAAGGCTATAATAGGCGTTAGTGTAAATCTATATAATCTATCTTACTATAAAAATTTAGCTAATTTAAGTATACTATTGTAGCGCAATTAATTTTAGAGCTCTGCTAGGTTTGGTAGGGCGGGCCGAGGAGTAGTGAGACACGTTAAGTGCGCAAAGTTAATAAGGTGCGGCGCTCGCTTGTATGTGGCGCTCGCTTGTAAACTACGTTAAGGATAGTAAATTTTCTTCTTAAAATTAAGCTTAAGAAGACTATAAAAGAGAGCTTATTTAGATTTTAAAAGAGTGTTAATTCTAACTAGTAGTTTGCTCTAAGACAAGATAGTTATTTTGGAGTCGAATGCCTATACCTCTTCTGCACGACCCTATTCCTATAGTCGACTATCTACCTATTTCTTGGCTAGAGAGCGCGCGAGCTTCTACTTGAATTTGGCAGGAGCTTCTACTTCTTCGAAAACTTAGTTTGGAGCCTAGGAAGATACCTGTAATTAGTTTTTGGAGCGCTGCCATGTGATTTCGGGGAGCTAGCTTACCGCGAAATTAGTTGTAGTGATACCAACTGGGCCTTGTGGCTGGACATATTGAGCACCATTGGCCTTTAGCCAATCCACATGTTTCTCTGCCGGTACGGTCTTGAAGGTCTCAAGCAGCTGGTTGAATTTTTCGCCTGCACCCGTGATCTCCAGGTACTTTCCAGTTCCATCGGGAATACCAAAAATGTTGGGTAGAGCCTGCGAGGTGCATTTCTCTGCCTCAGAGCGCTTGTCGCCCCTCTTCTTGGTATTGTAGAAAGATCCGCCAGTGAAACCTCCTCCGGTGCAGCAAAAGGTACCCGCACCTCCAGCTGAACAAACGCTATTTGCACAGGCGCCGCCTCTATACATGACAGCAACTTGGCCATTGTTCTTGTCGATTGCAATCGCGTTTGCGTTGACAGCGCAACATACGTTATTGTTGACGTCGCAGCCTGTGTAGAAGCCGTTGCAGCCGCTACTCGAATAAAAGCGAATTGAATTGGCTAACACCATTGTTGCAATGGAGGAAAGCGCGAGCAAGATAGTCTTGGTGGAATGCATGATGACGAATTAAGTTTATGCGATGCAGTGACTGGATGATGAAGCTGATGAGAAAGCTGATGATGTTTTCATGTCGAAGAAAGGCCTTCTTATATACTCCTTGATGCAGCTTCAAGCCGAAACTTCTCCAATTGGCATAGATGACTATCAACTTGTCACTGATAGGCATAAAAATTGTCATTGGTTGTATCTCTTACGCTACGAATAGACAATCAATCTTTGATGTCGCGCAGACTGTGCTTACAGGTTACATCTCATGAATCATTGGATTTATTCCTGGACAAGGAAAATACAAGGCTCCTGGATAGTACTCGTTGAACACCAATTTCCAAATTCGTACAAAGTCCGCATCAGCATTCCCTGTTCTGTCTTTGTGGAGTTGTCAGCTCTGCTGATGATTTGAGGCACTTCTGCTCGCCGACTCGTAAGATTAATCTCTACTTCATGAACAAGCGTTTGTCGGGACCACGGCCCTTGCTCCAAAAGAAAGCCAATTGCGTGAAGTCTGCAATGCCATGTGGAATTGACTTCATGAACTTGACATGAGAATTATTCGTTGAAAGACTTCGGCGATACCGTATATTTCCAGGCAAATGTCATTTTGACAGCATTCAATTTTTGAAGGACTGAAAAGAGTATACAGTGCTGGAAGCCACTTGTGCGGGATGCATGACTATCTCGCCATATCATCATGCAAAAATGGCTTTCTTCTCGCTGGCAACTTTCTCGTCCAGTGAGATGTTACCCGTTCCATAGCCTTTGCATTGCTCTACCTGTGCTTGCCTCATCTGCGCCTACCTTAGCATTTCGATTCAATACTCAACGTCCTTCTCGAGCTTACGTGCATATACGGGTTCCGAGTTGGTACGTCCAGTTGCCTAAATTAAAGACATATTGCTTGAGACGCTAAACCCCCAGTCTGTGTTCGATACTACATCTCAAGGGCAGCCTTTTATTCCATGTCTCTTGTGCCCAAATCGAGGTGAACTAATGCTGCTTACTCTGCGGCCTCATATGACAATTGGAATTTTAACATCGACAAAGCTTGATTACGATCGGTGAAGGTTCGTTGGAGAACAGAATTACTAGATATTCATGCTAGAGATCTATTCGCTTTAGTACTTATGAACACGCAGAGTTATTTTGTCTGTAAAGAGGTTCTACGTACGCATACCTAGTTTTGAAACAAAATTCGGTGGTTCTCTATGTGCAAGGATGGATGTCATCGGTTGTTGCTGAAACTAGAGCGTATAATCTGGTCTCTCTGTAATCCTATTTTCACATGAGCAAAGCTCAAACAGGCTTATTGACAAGTTGTCTCGGGAGCGAAACCCGATACTGTGGCGGGAAACATTTCCTCACGTCAGCCATGGGCGATTTGTTAAAATGGTCTGCATGCCTGCATTAGCGCACGATGCAGACGCAGGTTCTTATCAGATGCACCTATCTGAACTCACATCAACGTTCAACCGCTGACTACTGTGTAACAAGCTTTTCGGAATTTGTAGAGAATGACATGAACTAACCTTTGAGAGCCAGGAAGATGCTCTCTTTCTTTCATGTCTCGGCCCTGAAGTTAAAACCACGGTATTTTCTTAGTACGTGAGCAAGGTGCTGCAATAGAGACACGTATTCGGCAATCCTATCGGCATCCAGGCGTATGCAGCGACGATTTTGGATTCGCAGGCTGACCGGAACACTTTCTACGGCCATTTTTGTCGCGCACTATTCCTGTTGAGAGCTGTGGACCAATTAATCAAGACAAATAGTCAGTGATGATAGCCGTCGGTTGGATGCGAAAATATTGGACCGGCGTGCGTACCGCCAGATGAGTTTAGATCAATGTCAGGGCATTATGCAAAGTCGATGCACACAAAGGCGGAATGGGTTCGCAAGTCTGAGTTTTCCTACATGGATGGAAGTGGCTGCGTGCATCCGAATTACTGGACCAGAATGTAGCATGAGCACATTTCCGAAACGGCGAAATGCGCCGAATTCGTACACTGCCCGAGTGATGCGCAGCGTGCCAATATGCTTCTACTCCATGACACTGCTTCCCGGCATCCGCGGAGTGATATGCGCCTTCCCTTTGCGTCGGACGGGTAAGCGCGGCTGGTTCAAACCAAAACTAATTGGTGAAAACAAGAGTGCGCTCCTCAACAACAGCGGGGCTGCATAGCTACATTTTCCCGGAAACTACAGCCTTATTTCCCTATACTTTAAAGTAGTAAGAGGAATTACAGCTTATAGTTAAGTCTTTATTATATAACGTAAGTATTCTAGGAAGTAGAAGTATTATAAATAGCTTTCTAAGAAAGAATTCTCTCTACTAGCTCGAAGCTTTAAGTCTTTATATAAGTATATCGAAGAAAGTTATTAGATTTAAGGTAGGTTTTAATAGGTCCTTAAATCTAGTAAGGTTATAATAAATATATATAATAAAAGCTTAAGTTAAAGTTAATAAATAAAGGGTTAATTGTTATTAGATATAGTATAGCTTAAGTAATTAAGTAAATTATTAATTATATATAAAGTAGCTATTATAAGTAGATAATATAGAATATTAAAATTAATATATAATAGAGCTTAAGATTAGGTATAAAAAGGTCCTCTATAATATTCCTAGATAGATAGAATTAATATAATTAATTCTTTATTTAATAACTTTAACTTAAGCTTTTATTATATATATTTATTACAATCCTACTAGATTTAAGTACCTATTAAAACCTACTTTAAATCTAATAATTAAGCGTCTTACTACTTTAATTAATTTAAGTCCTTAATACCTTATACTAAATTAAACTAAAATTAAGGAAAAATCTATAAAAAAATACTTAAGCTAAACCTATACTTAATATAGATTTAGCCTAAATAATAGATATACTAAGAATTAAACTTAAGACTTCTATAGTTTAAATAATAATATATTACTATAGTTACTAGATAAAAGTTTAAAATAGTATAGTTTATATAACGTATTTTATAAGTAAGTAGCTAACTTATATAAGTAGCTAATACTAAACTAGTATACTACCTATATAGAACTATTATATAATATCTTAACTTTAATAAAGCTAATATATAGCTTACTATTTCTAATATTATTATATAATATATTTAAAGTATTAATTAAGCTATAAATATATATAATATACTTAAAGAACTCTTAGCTAGTAACTTACTAGAGAGTATATAAAACGTAACTATAAAGTAAACTTAAAGTACTTAATAAAACTAAAAGAAGAGGGTTTAGTTTAAATAAAGTTTTATACTTTTAAGGTCTTATATATAAGAAATAGTAGATAAACTTTTTATAGTATAGTAAAGTAACTTTATTAGTAAAAACTAAGTTAATAACTTTATTAAGTAAACTCCTAAGCTCTATAAGTACTAGAGCTATCTATATAACTATTAGTAAGCTACTTATAAAGATCTTATAGCTATTATATACTAGTTTAACTTACTATAAGAAATAAAATAGAAATAAAAGATTATAGATAATAATATTTATAACTTTAATAAGACTAGCTTTATAATAAGTAAAATATTATTATAGATAGTTATTACTAGTTTAGAAGTATCTAGGAAAAAGAAGATAATCTAGCTAGGTAACTATAAGTAAGTTACTACTATCTAAAGTATATTAGCTATAAGTTACTTACTTTTACTCTTTATTATATTTATAAGTAGTATACTTATTAATATCTAGTTTAAGGACTTACTACGTAATTAGATCCTTAAAGTAAGCCCTAATAGCTAGATAAATAATTAGCTTACTTTTACCTAGTTAGGGTACTTTAATAAGTATAGAAAGTTAAGTACTATAGGTATATACTAGCTACTTATAATTAATAGCTATAAGAGCTATACTTTACTTAAATTCTAAGATCTTTATAAAGAGAAAAATATTATCCTTTACTATATACTTCTATATTTATTATACTTACTATAACCCTTTAATATTAGTTACTTTATACTATTAAAGTATAGGTATAGTAACTAGATCTTAGCTTTAGTATATAACTATATATACTTTATTAGTAAAGAAACCTTCTTCTAAGTATTTAAGCTAGCTTTTAAATAGTCTTTAATAGTAGAGAATATTAAAGTAAGCTTTAGAAGTACTAGGATAGTCTTATATAACCTAGAAGCTATTCTATTAAACCTTAATATAAGGTTATAGACTCTAGAACTATTACTACTAAGATAGAGTATATAGAAAGTATAGATACTACGTAATACTTATAAAATAGAGGTATAAGCTATACTTATTTAATAGAGAATCTAAAACTTTTATAGGTTTTCTTTAAACTTATTAGATAGAAAGACTTACTAGCTAAGTAAAGGTATATAGTAGATTGTATATAATATAGTTATAAGATTTAAGGTAGATTTCGATATTTACTTAAATCTAGAGAGGTTTCGTAATAAATATATATACTAAAAGCTTAAGTTAAAGTTATTAAATAATTATTAATTATATTAATTCTTTTTATTTAGGAATATTATAAAGGTTCCTTTTATACCTAATCTTAAGCTCTATTATATATTAATTTTAACGTTCTATATTATATACTTATAATAGTTACTATATATATAATTAGTAGTTTACTTAATTACTAGTACTATATTATATCTAATATACCCCTTTAGCTTAGTATACTTTGTTAAGCTAGGCTAAGATATATATTACTAAGTTAAGCTTTAAGTTTATTAAGAGGAGCCTTACTTAACTAGTATCCTTCTATCTCTACTAGTCTAAGCTAAGTAAGAAAATACTCTTACTTGTTATATAGTAGTACCTTAGTAAAGCTATTAGCTATTATCTTAGTTAATAGAGTATACTTAATTCGAATTCAACTAGCTAGTACCTTCTACCTTAGCTAGTAATTGTATATATCTACGTACTAAAGTTTAGTCTATAATTTAGCTAATTCTTTAGTTACAAGCTAGATTATTTAAGTATTATTATACTAGATAGTAATATAGCGTGTAGGTAACTTAATTTATAGCTTATTAAGTAGTCTTAACGTAAATATTACCTCTTTAGCTACTTGTAATAGAGCTAGAAGTTTAGCTTTAGTTATTAAAGTTGTAACAGTATCTTGTTTGTTAGCTCTCTACGTAACAAGCCTATTAAAGAGCTTAATTATATATTCTTAGGAGCTTTTCCTATCTATTATATTATTAGTAAATAATATATTACTAGCTACTTATAATAAGTCTCTTCCTCTAAGCTATAGTACTTTCTATTTTATAGCTAATAGGTATAGAATTACTTAGTTAGTAGCGTTGTAGTGCTCTATACTTAGATTAGAGAGGAATCGTACTAGTTGTAACGTTGCAAAAGCTATATCTAGACAAGTAGTAACTACTATAAATAGTAGAGACCTAATTTTATATTAATATTTATTAATTTTAGATAGAGTTGCAGAGCCTTTATTTAGCTTAAACTTAATAGTAGCTATAGGAGTATTATAATATACGTCTTACTTATTAGTAAGCTAGCTTATTTTATTAGCGTACACTACTTATAATAGCTAGATAAGCTGTTACTCTCTTTATTATATAACCTCTACTCCTAGGAACTACTATAGGTCTACCCTACTAGTAATAGTATATTTTTTATTAAGAAGCTTTATTACTTGCTCTACCTCTACCTTCTTCTACGTATAGTAAGCTATAATAATATTATCTACGTAGAAGAAGATAATAACTCTATCTTTAATTAAGTAGTATAGCTTGTATTGTACTATCTTGAAACTAATACTATTAAGTAAAGACGTAAACTCCTTTTACTATAGAAGAGGTAAGATTCTAAGTCTATATATAGCTTTCTAGACCTAAAGGATTGTACTAGCTTTTTAATAACCCTTTAGTA
>JALNQK010000583.1:0-10975 GCA_028458525.1 Ophiosphaerella herpotricha
TAATAAATCTACTTAGCTTAAAGTAGTTAAAGTACTTTAATATATATATAAAGTTATATTAAGTAAAAGTATACTAGTTACTTAACTTAAATATCTATAAAAGTTACTTTAACTAAAATTTTAAAAACTACTACTTTAAAAATAAAAATTTAACTTTCTATATACTTACTTATTTATTATATATCTTCTAGCTACTAATATAGTAATATAAAAGATTACTAAGCTAGTTAGATTATAAAGCTAGTTACTTTTTCTTAGTATTATAAATACTACTTTTTTAAAAGTTAATAATAAAGTTTACTTAGTACTTTTTACTACTATAATACTACTATCTAATTTAGAAGTTTTTTTTTTATCTTTCTAGTATATTTATATATTATACCTAGTCTTCTTATAGTTTCTATAGTACTATTAACCTAGCTAAGCTTTTTTATAGTTACTTTTACTATAAACTTTTTTACTTTTCTATATAGCTATTAATACTTCTATAGCTACTTATATTAATATTTCTCTATACTCTATAGTTTTATTATACTAAATTTACTTTCTTTTATATAACTTTTACTTAGTTATTACTTTTAATTACTCTTTAAGCTCTTTTATATAAGTATTTTAAAGAATACTTTTATATAGTATTAATTTAGTACTTTTAATAAGTTAGTAAAAGAAGCTTTATATAGTAGTAAGTAAGTAATAGAAAGAGCTACTTAAGAGCTTTAACTAAGACTTAAATTTATAAGTATTACTTAGAGTCTTTAACTACTATAGTATTTCTAGTAGTAAGAGTCCTAGTAGAGTATAAATATATATATTAAAGTAATCTAGTACTTACTATATATTTAGAAGAATAAGTTCTAAAGCTTTAAAAGCTTTTTTATAGTTTTTCTTAGTAAATATATTAAAAAATATATTTCTAAAAGCTAGAAAGAAGTTTTTTTATTAATATAAAAGATATATTTCTATACTAAGCTTTATATATACTTAGAGTACTTATACTTTAGTAGTAAGAAGTATACTATATTAAGTAGCTAAAAGATATATAATAAATAAGCTAGTATATAAAGAGTTAAAATTTTAGTTAAAGTAGCTCTTATTGTCTGTACGCAACAACTAGGAGTTATTGCGAAGCTAGCACGTGTAGACTTAGGGGTAGGAAGAAGTATAGACCCTAGGGCCTATGCGCAGGAATATATATATACTACCTATTCAAGCTACGTACAATATACATTTAAATAAATACTTATTACTCTCTTACCTACTATATACGCTAGTGTATACCTGCCTCTCTGCAAGCCTTTGTAGTAGACGAAGCCCTATTAATACTAATTAGTAGATAATTTACTTTATCTACAAATTAGTAAGGTAAAGATAGAGTTAAACCTTCTAAACGAAGTTAGTCTCTGTTTCGTATATATCCTGAATAGAAATTACTAGAGATAAGAAGATTAATTACTACCTTGTGTATAGATTAAAGATACCTATATTATACTTACTACAAGGTATATAGTGTGTCTCTAACCTCTATATAGAGTAATAGGAGATAGTATACAACTTATATACTAATAACAAGCTAGACAATTAACCCTATAGTAATAAGAAAATAGCAACAAGATAATATTAGATATAGAAACCCTAACGCGTACGCCTCTACTAAGAAGATTGTACGCACTAAACAAACTAGAAGATATCTACAACAAATTTGCAAAGGTTATAGGTATTATAGTAGTAATATTAAAACGAGAAACTAATATAGACTACTAGTATAATACAATTAATATAAAGAACCTAATAAAGGAATAGTTATCCTTATATATAGGGTATACTCTCTACAATCTCTATATAACAAGCCTTAGCAGTATAAACTTCCTTTAATTATTTGTAGAAGATTTTAAAGACTAGATACAAACGTATTTTAGCTAAATTAACTACGCGTTTAGGAGAGAACTAATAGTAGTCTTAATAGAAAATAGTATTGTACGTACGTCTTAGGAAAAGAAATTCTAAAGCAAGACGTTATACAATATTGTATAAGGGAGGTGTATAGTAGTAAGTATAACTACAATCCTAGTTTGCCTAAAACTAACTATAAAAACTAAGAAACTATACAATAATAATAAAGGTAAGAAACCTTAGTAGATACTACTAGAATTAACCTAATACTATTGTACGACTAAGACAAGATACCTAACGCCTATACTTATGCTAACCCTATAGCCTCTAATAATCTACTCCTCTATTCTACGCACGAGCACAATACTAGGCTAACTACTAAATATACCCTTGTACTACTAGTAAGAACTATAGGTAATACAACCTGTGCATAACAAGGAATATAGACAGCTACAAGCTAACAACCTATATAAATTACTACTAGTTAACAAATATACTAATAAGAGAGTACTACCTAAGAAACTTATCTAATTCTAGAAAGTATAGAGAAAAGACAATAATTATACTAGTAAGCTATACAATATCCTTACTAATAAAACTTGTATTTTTATTAAACTTTATTAACGCTTAGATATTAACAAGGCCTAGTACTTAAACCTTTTCCTAGATATACTTAAGAGACGTGTAAGTATATACTATATGTATAACATTAGCCCTAGATATATATAGAAATATATGTACAAAAAGATTAACAGCTACTTTAATACTAATATTAACTATAACTAGTACTAGACTAACTAGACAACAATAACCTTCGCGCAATACAAATAAGAGAACCTAGACAAAATACTATACAAGACCCTAGAAATAATAATTAATAGGCTAACCCTTATACAAAGGGTACTAGAAAAGGACTTCTAAAGAGATATCCCCCTTTATACTATAGTTATCTAAGCTTACTAAGGCTAACTAGAGCTAGAACAAGCTATATTCTTAATTAAACCTACGTACAAAGCCCTATTTAGCGACCTACAATTAGCTCTCTAAATTACAATAGATAGGTAAACACACTAATATATATAAGAACTAACTACAACGTACTATACTAACTAATAGTATAACTTAACTCTACGTATAAGATACCTAAACAACAACTACAAAGGAAATAGATTACTATTTCCTTAAAAACTAAGACTACTATATATATAGAGAAAGCTATATAGCAAACCTTTAAATTGCTCCTAGAAACAATACTTTGTATATTACAAGGAAAGATACTAGTTATTAAACTATCCTTATATAGATAGATTAAAAGCTAAACGCTAATATATTAGTTTATATAAAGAACTCTATAACTACACTCCTTTATAAAAAGCTATTACAGTGTATATTATAAGCTTTAAAGGAGACCTAGACAACAAGGACAATAAAACAACGCAAGAAGACAAATATAACTTAAGTTATAGAGAAGAAGATAGTAAATAAGCTGTATAATACCTTACCTTAGTAGTATATATCTATTATATAATAGGTAAAGATATATATAGTATAGAAATATAATACTAAGTAGACTAATTTATACTTAATAGAAGATACTATATAACGTACCAAAGTAAACTATAGGATATAAGCGCAGCTAGAGTATCTATAGTTAGTAAATCCTAACTTAAAGTATACCTTAGGAAGAATCTACGCACGAAAGTAGACTAGACTCTAAGAAAGATAAATATTAGCTTTAAAAGATAAAACCTAAAAGGATCCCTAGGTACTATATAAATTACTAACCCTATTAGAATAGTTATATACTACGTCCTAGACACCCTAATACCTTTCCTCCTATTCTTAGTAGATACTAACTATCTTAGAGTATACTTTAATAATATACTTAATATTATTATACAAAAGGATAGTACGATAGTCCCTGTTATATATAAATAGGAGTACCTATTCTTTAACGTAAGTAAGAAAGAAACTACTTCTTTCTTTATAAAAATAGAACTAAAACGCCTATACTAATACTTTAGATATCTCTATATAGAGAGACTATACAAGATATTAATAGAAGTAGGATATAAAGTAAACTTATATACACTAGAACAAATTAGAAAATTCTACTACTTCTACTAACTATATAGAGCTGCACTACAAAGGTTTAAGTTTATAATTAAGGATAACTCCTACTTTAACTACAAAATAATTATTAATATCGTATATATTACTAATAAGAACGTCCTCTATATTATTAACGTAGACACCTTATTCCAAGCTACTACATTCCTTAAGTTAATAACTATACAAGATATATAGGAAGTACTATGTAAATACTAGATAAATACCTACTAAGGGCCCCTAGACTATATTATATACAACCTAGGAACAAACTTTGTAGTAAAAGAATTTAAGAACTATACAAGAATTATAGGAGTAGAATATAGACAAATACCTATTAAAACCTATTAGGTAGTAGGAAAGATTAAACGTGCCTACGTACCCCTACGCTGTACGTTTAATATACTAAGAGCAGAACTTAACTAGAATATAGATAACGAAGATATCTTGTAAATAGTAGTAAAAGCCCTTAATAATACTACTAGCCTAAATAGACTTATACCTACCTTACTTGTTTTTAGCGTATACTTAAGAATTAATAGGGACTCGCCCCTATCGCCTAATATTACTACGAGAGCAAACGCAATACGTAAAGCTATAAGAATAATAAAGAACAAAAGGGTAAAAGCTAATATAAGCTATATAATTAATACTCGCAATAGCCCTAAATTATATAAGGTCCTAAACCTTCCTCTTAACTTAGAAATTATAGTATAGAGAGAAAAGAAAGGATAGGTTAGACTGTACAAGATCTAAGGTATTAAGGACTAAGACGTAGTAATTAACCTTAAGAATAGCCTAGCTACATTTAGATATACCTAGGTTAAACTATACTATCGCGCGGACTAACTACTACATCCTAACACAACAGACCTAAACAGCGTAGATAAGCTACCTACTATACAAATTAAGCCTCTAGTAACAAGAAGACGTAGTCGACCTAGAAAAGCTGTATAAGAAGGAGAGGAACTAGACAAAAACCTAATACCTATACAAGCTAAACTACTACAAGTATAATAAAGAGGATAACTAAAGAAGGCTATATATCAAGAAGTAGATCTATTTATTAGCTAAAAGAAAAGGGATAACTACGTACTTACTATTAAACTACGCAAAAAAAGAATTATTACAACACCTAGTACGCTATTTAAAGAATTAGACTGTATAGAGATAGAAGCCCTTATTACTAGTAGTATATTTAAGATCCTAGTATTTAACCTAGAGAAACACTAGGGAAGAATCTTTAACCTCTAACTTGTACAAGGGGTTAAAGGAAAAACAACCTAACTATATAAGAAATTAAGGTTAGTATTAGTAGGTTACTTAGATAAGGGCAAGGAGGAGATCCTAACCCAATTACCTACAATTCAACGTATAAACTAAAGACTTATACTAGCAATTAGCCTCTCCTTAATTACCTTATATAGAATATATTATAAACTTAGGGATATTACCTAAGCGTATATCTAATTAATAGACAAACTCCTCTGCACGCTATATACAAGGCTACTAAAGGAACTAAAGGACTTATTCCTACCTAATATAATCCTATACATTATACAACTACTTTATAGCGTAGTAGAATTAAGCCTATACTAGTTTAAGATATATTATAACTACTACAAAGACAAACTTAAAATAAAGATATCTTTATACAACCTATATCTACTAATTATAGATAAAGGACAAACTATATTTAGGATTATAAGATTATAGATAGATAATACAATTAGTATTGTAACCCTAGCTTTTATATAAAGGGAATAAGACAAGCTAGAGCAAGTAAAATTCTATATAAAACCTAAGGTAATCCTATCTAAAGATAATCTAATTAAGTTTAATAGAGGAAAGATTATAATTATGTAAAACAAGCTATACCTTAAATAAAAAGGATAAACTAGCTACCTCTGTATAATTAACTTTCTAGTAAAGGACGCCGCTTAACAATATATTATATAAAGGGCTAGAGGTATATATATTATATTAGTATATTAACTAGAAGTAGTATTTAACCTATTAATTACTGTATAAACAACTACCCTAATAATAGAAGATATTAAGGCCCTTAACATACAAATCTAATAGTAAATTAATAACTAAGAATAAGGCCTAACCTTTATACTACTTTAGCTTAACTACGTAAAGCTATTTATCTTTATAGATAGATTATTTACAAATAACAAAGACCTTAGCTTATAACTAGGATTTGTTATTGTTCTTACTATAGAATACTATATAAAGGATAGATATAGCTTTAAAATCTACAGAAATATTATATACTAGAACTCTATTAAATATAAAAGAGTTACCTATAGTATCCTAGTAAGTAAACTATATAGAATAGTAAATAGATTCGATAGTATAATTACTATTAGTATAATACTCTAACAAATCGTGCAAACACTTAATATACTACCTATCCTAGTAGTAGTATATTTAGACTTAAAATCCCTATACAACTACCTTGTAAAACTAGGCACAACAAATAAGAAAAGACTTATAATTAATATTATATCCCTTAGGGAATTGTACGAAAATAGGGAAATTACAGAAGTCTAATAGATTAATAGTAAAGACAACCTAGTAGACGTATATACAAAGAAAACCCTAAACTTAGCTATAGAAAGACTTGTCTTAAGTAATATACTTAGGGTTAAGGTAGAAGTATTTGTAGATAGACTTAAGCCCGTACAACTAAAGGAGTACAAGAGAGAAGAGAAAGAAAATAGATAAGATAAACCTATATATAGTACTAGTATATACAGTGCTGCTAATACGTATAGCGCTCCTTCCTAGTTTCTTTCTATCTTAGCCCCCCTAGGATATATAAACCCCTTTCCTCTTCTTCTTCTTCTTCTTTCTTCTTTCTCTCTACTAGACTAACACGTCTATTAGCCTAGTACTAATAGATAATAATAAACGCAAGTAGGCTAAATAGTAGACCTTGTACTTACTTTTAGGATACTATATAGTAAAGAGAAAGACTTTTAATTTTATACTAAAAGAAAAAACTCCTCCCTCTTTTTTTTCTTCCTCTCTAGTAAAGAAAACTAGCCTATACACTAGATATAATACTTACAACGAGTACTATAGCTCTACTATATATAGGAGCTATAGGCCCCCTCCTAGAACCTAGGTAATATATAGTACTTAAGGAAGGGCGCAGGCCCTAAACGTCTGCTGTACTAGTAGGCGCACTAGACACCCGCGAGGGCGCCCTAGCTCTAAACGAGTAGCGTACGGAAATACCCCTTACAATAGATAACCTTAGTAGCCTAAAGCTATAGGTTAGTCCCTACTAGTAGGGAGACTATTATATTGTATAATAGTAAGGTAGTAATAGTAGCCTTATTGTCCTATAATACTATTAGCTATCTAATACTATACAAATAAGAAAAACACAATATACGTTAATATATAGGGAGCGCACGAAGCGCTAATATCCTAGCTACTTAGTAGGTAGGACTACTAAAATATAGCTACCTGCTACGTAGTAAACTATAATATTGCTAAAGGCGACCTAGGTAGTAGTAGGCACTAACAAGGATAACGCAGGACTAGGGACAAGCAATATAATAGTAGTAATAGTAGTAGTAGTAGTTATTATATAGTAGTAGTAGTAGTTGTAGTTATAGTTGTAGTTGTAGTTGTAGTAGTAATAGTAATAGTACTAGCCTAGGACACTAGTTAGTACTATATAAGAAAGGTAAAGAAGAGTACTATATAAGATTATTGTAATAACAGCCTAAAGAAAAGAAAAGAGAAAGCTAAGGTAGAAGAGAGGTAGGTATATATATACTAGTACGATATAATAATAATACAATAACAATATAAGTATAATATAAATATAATACAACAACGATGTAATAACGATATAACAACAATACTAGTATAATACAACAACAATACTAGTACAATATAATAACAATACAATAGCAACGTAAGTACAATACTAGTATAATATAAGAGGGGCCTAATAAATAACAAACCTACCTACTATATAAAGAAATAGAAAGGACAAGAACTATAAAAGAAAAGAGAAATAGTAAATATATAAATATACTATTAGAATAAACTATAAGAGAACTACTAAACAAGTCTAATAAAAACGTATAAGATACAAATAAATACCTATATAAAAAGAAAAAGTTGCTAGTATCTATATATAATAACTAGGAGTTGTTGTAAAGCTAGTATGTATAGACTTAGGAGTAGGAAAAAGTATAGACTCTAGGGCCTATACACAAGAATATATATATACTACCTATTTAAGCTACGTATAATATATATTTAAATAAATACTTATTACTCTCTTACCTACTACGTATACTAGTATATACCTGCCTCTCTATAAGCCTTTATAGTAGACAAAGCCCTATTAATAGTTATAAAGATAGTCTAGATAATTTATATAAGATCTAAGCTATACTATAAGTAATAGGATATAGCTAGGTAGCTACTTATTAGATTTAGTTAGTATAACCTATCTCCTAGTAATTTTATCTCCTTCTAGTTTACTTATAGCTTTATTTTTTCTAGGTATTCTATTATAGATAGCGTATACTTTAACGTTAACGTAGGAAAATTTTAGAAATATCTATTTTGTTTTTAACAATTAACTCTTAAGCCTCTATCCTACCTAAATAGCCTATAAATTATACTTAGAGCTCTTTAATACTATAATAGCCTTATTATAGTTATAGTAAAAAATAGCTTGTATATAACGCACTACTACTTTAGAGAGAGTTTAATTAAATACTATAATATAGTATTCTACAAGAGTAAGCGTATAACCCTCTATATTATAAAGTATAGCTATAATTTCCTTATATTTCCTTATATAGTTAGTATTCTTAGCCTAATTTAGTTATTAATAAGTAGGCTAGAAGAAAGAGGATATCCTTCTAGTCTAGCTATTATCTACCTATAATAGAAAATATTTAGATATACCTTTTAACTTTATAAATACTATCTATAGATATTTATATATATTTATACCTTTAGTACTAAGAATACTATATAGTAGCTTAAATAATATTACTTCTAAGCTAGCTTTTACTTCCTCTAACTAACTACTAAGCTTATTAAAGTTACTAATATAGATAGCTTTACTAATATAGGTATACTACCTAGTAAAAACCTCTTCCTATAATATAATATTATAGGCCTATATATATATTTAAGAGAGGATAGTATATAAGTATCTAAATCTATTATTACTTAGTTTAAATATAGCTACAATTATATTAATCTCTTTGTAGGTATACTCTTATATCTAGCTTTCTTAAGTAGTAGCCTAAAGTACTATACTTAGTATATTTAGAGTAGTATAGATAGTATTTATATTAACGTCTAGGTTTAGATATTAACTAATATTAAAGCTTAGATATAGGAAGTCCTAATTACTTAGCTTAGAGTTAAGCTATATTATTCTATACTACTCTATAGCTTACTATAGATTAAGACCTTATCTATAGTAGAGAGTACGTATTAGCTATAGTAAGTTATACTAGAATATATTAGAGAAATAGCTTTTTACTTACTACTTACTAAGCTATAAACTAGGGTATTACTATAGATTTTAATAGCTTAAAGAAAACTATATAAGCTTTACTATAGCTATTACTATAAGACTATTAAGCTCTTAGTTAGCTAATAGTATTATCTAGTTTATACTCTTTTATAGTTTCGTAGCTATAGTAATATATTTAAGTACTATAAGCTAGTAATTAGCTTTAGCTATTTAGAATTAGTTTATATACTTAGTAGTAAAGACCTAGGAGTTTAGGTATACTATAGAATTACTAGTATTACTCTAGTCTAGATCTATATCTATACCTAGATTCTCTAGTAGAGTATAGAATAGGTTGTATTATATCCTCTACTCTTATTAGTCTCTAAATAAAGGAGGGTCCTATTATTCTAGTAGTATAATAACGTGTTCCTTTAAATTCTATAGATATATTTAAAATAACTTAGGATTTAACTTACTAGTCTACTAACCTTAGCCTAACTACTTAGTAGCCTATATATTAAGATTCTCTATAGAGTAACTAAGAGCTTTAAAAACCTTAGCTTAAAATAGATAAGAGCCTTTTAGCTATAAAGTATATTATTCTTTAATAATATTATAGGCCTTGTATAATCTAAGACTACCTAAGTATAAGTTATTTAAAGGCCTTATATTTACTATAATAGATCTAGCTTATATACCTACCTATAGGTATATAGTAATAGTTACTAATTATAGTAATTTACTATAATAATTAAATAACTTTATTACTTAATCTAGGTTATATTACTATTTCCTAAGTAGGGTAGAGCCTATCTACCCTTAAATATAGCGTTTAGATCTTAAGTCTAGCTAAAAGTACTCTTTATCTAAATATTCTTCCTACTAGTATTAGTAGAAGTTAGTTGTAAACGCGTTGCGTATAATATTAAATAGTACTTTAGATATACTAAAAAGTTTTATACTATATCTAGATATAATAAGCTTAGGTTTAGTAAACACGTCTAGAAGTAGAAGAGTATCTAATACGTTATCTACTAGGGAGAGAATAGTATCCTATAATAGAGTAAAGAGGTAATAAGATATAATTTATTTAGTATTAATCTAATTTATATAGTATTCTTATATAGAGAACTTAGTCTTTATTTTTAATTTTATCTAGATTTCTTTAAACAATACTAGGTAGTAGTATCTTAATCTATCCCTATATATATTAGCTAGTACTAGTACTATAATATAGTCTATCTATAAAGCTATAGTATAATTATCTAAATACTAGGATATAGAGCTTACCTAATTACTATATTTATTTATATAGTACTATAGTATATAACTAAAGAAAATATATAACCTCTAAGGTCTACTAGAATATACTAGTATATATTTATTATTAGTAAAGTTAATCCTAGAGAATTTAATATAGGGGTTTTATTATTAGGAGTAGATATATAGTAGATAAAACAA
>JALNQK010000584.1:0-10972 GCA_028458525.1 Ophiosphaerella herpotricha
TCTACTAGCTATACTAGGTAACCTTAGCAAACTAGGTAGATTTAAGTATATAGAGTAGCTAGGTTACAGAGGTTAGAGATAGAATAGTTAATTAGTTAATTAGAGTAACTAATTACTACAATTAATTAATTAACTATTTATTACATATATTTATTACATACTTACTTAAACCTCCTTAATTAATTAATCTACCTAGCTATTACTAAAAAGCCTTTTTCGTAACCTCTATATTAGACCCCTTAAATCTAACAATTAGATTAGGTATTTAATTACTACTAGTCTAAGATAACCTAATCTTTTATACTAGAGCAGCGTAGTACCTCTCTTTAAATTTAATTAGGAGTAGAATACTATAGTAGTATTTACTTCTAGTCTTTTAATAACCTATTACTCCTTAAGTTCTTTAAAGATTACTATAATAGAGTTATCTTGTCTACGCAATATTATTAGTTTATTCTTGTTATCCTACTAGATCTCTTACCTTTAAAGTAGTTAGGACGAGACTAGATTGTAGTAGATATCTAGGTACTATACTACTCTTTTAAGCTAGAGCGTTTAAGGTAATCTATCTTAACTACATCCTCTTACTTATATAATACTATAGCCTTTAATCTAAATTTTTGTATTACCTACCTATATAAAGTCCCCTAGTAATAGGAGACTAATATACTTAAACTTACTCTTAATATTTAAAATATAAGTAGTTATTCTTAAATTAAGTAAAAAGTAGTTTTTAAGAAGATAGTTATTAGATTAGCTAATACTAAAAATAGACTAAGTAATCTCTTATTTAATTATAGATATTACTTAATATATTCTACTACTTAACCTAATAAACTACTTAACTTAATACTTTTCCTTAGTACTATAAATACTACCTCTCTAGAGGTTAATAATAAACTTTACTTAGTACTCCTTACTACTATAATACTACTATCTAATTTAGAAGTATCTTTTTTACCTTCCTAGTACGTTCGTATATTATACTCTATCTTCCTATAGTTCCTATAGTACTATTAACCTAGCTATACCTATTCTTAAGTACTCTTACTATAAGCCCTTTTCTCTCTCTATATACCTATTAACTCCTCTATAGCTACTTGTATTACTACTATTCTATACTCTATTATACTACTATACTAAATTTACTTCCTTTTATAAGTTTTCTATTAAGTTAGCTTATCTATTTAATCTTTAAGCTTATAGATATAAGCTTAGAGAAAGGTATTCTAGTATAGTATTACTTTAGTACCTTTAATAAGCTAAGAGAAGCTAGCCTATATAGTAACTAGTAATTATATAAAAGAGTCCTTTATAAGCTTTAACTAAGATCTAAATTTAAACGTATTACTTAAGGTCTATAACTACTATAGTATCTTATCTAGTAAGAGTCCTAGTAGGGTATAAATATATACGTTAAAGTAATCTAGTACTTGCTATATATCTAGAAAAATAAGCCCTAAAGCCTTAAAGACTTTTTTATAGTTCTCTTCTATAAATATATTAAAAAATATATCTCTAAAAGTAAAGAGAAAGCTTTCTTTATTAATATAGAATATATATTTCTATACTAAGTCCTATATATAATTAGAGTACTTATACTTTAATAGTAAGAAGTATACTATATTAAGTAGCTAGAGGATATATAATAAATAGGTAGGTATATAGAAGGTAAAGATCTTATTTTTAAGGTAGTAGTCCTTAAACTCTTAGTTAAAGTAGCTAGTATACTCCTACCTAGTACGCCTTTATATACGCGTTAAAGTACTTTAACTACTCTAAGCTAAGTAGATTTATTATCTAGCTATTCTCTAAGACTAAGAGCTTCTAGTCTAGTAGTATACTAATCTCTTTATACTAGGTAGAGATATATACGCGCTCTTTATAGATAATAAATAGTAGGATAGTATACCCTACTATATAGATACCTTAGATTACTATAACCTACTTGTAATTACTACTCTAAGTAAGTATAAGTTATTTATATCTTTCTAAACCTATAACAACCTTTATTAACCTAATTATACCTATCTAAAAGCTAGTCTTATTAAAGTTATAGATATTATTATCTACTACTTTATACTAGGCCTTAGTCTCCTCTATAAGCTTAAACTACGCACTAATAACTTTAGGATCCTCTTAAAGTATTTTCTAGTAATCTTTTACTTAGTTAAATACTATTTTTAGCTTGTTTTAACACTCTACAAAGTATATAGGCTAGTTTTTACCTATAAGCTATCTACTCTATATAGCTAGTAGTTTATTAGCTATATTAGCTACTTTGTAGAGCTAGGGGGCAAATCCTTATTAGTTAAAGTTAAGAATATAGTTAATAATCGTCTACTCTTTGTTAAGAGTAAGTTTCTAGTAGTTAGCGTATATAATAGCTTAGGGTGTAATTCCTTTAAGTTATTTAGAGAGGTAATAATAATTAATATTAAAAGCTTTAGTAGTACGTTACTAGCTCTTAAATTAGCCTAGAGATAAAGCTTAAAGAGTAAGCTCTACTCTACCTTTATATATAGTAGTAATATTTTGTTATTATTAAGATATAGTAGTATAGAGGTAGTATTTGTAGTACTAAGGAAATGTATTAGGTTAAGTAGTTTATTAGGTTAAGTAGTAGAATACGTTATCTCTCTAGTTATTTACTTAAAGGGTTTAGTATTTAGGATTCTTTTATTTATTTCTAAGTTAATACTTATAGCCTTTTTAAATCTAATTAGCTAATCTTATTTTTTAGGCTTATATTAGACTTTAGTCTTAACTATACTTGTTATAGGTCACGACCCTACATATAAATTTAAACTAATAGAACCTAAGTTACTAAGGAGTAATATACTAATAGGCTATAAGTCCAAGGGAATTATATAAGATAGTAACGTAGAATATAACTTAGACACGTAAGAGGCAACTTAGTAATTTGTAGCTCTTAGTAAATACAAAGCGCAAAGTTAACTTAGTACTTTGTAGTTCTTAGTAAATACAAAGTGCGAAGTTAACTTAGTACTTTGTAGTTCTTAGTAACTACGAAGTACAAAGCTATAAGGTATATAGTTAACAAGATGTGCATTATTAAGATAGTATCGTTAATCCTAATCTTTAACCTAGAGTAATACACTCTTAATATCTGCAATTTAGAATTATTATTGTACTTTGTCCTATTAACAGTTAACCTAACACCTGCATCTATTTACATTGCACTCTAATTGCAATTACTACGCACCTAGGTAAGTCTGCTAACAGGTACTATAGTAGGTAACCCTTTACACTTTAACAATTATTACTTTAGAGAGCGAAGCATAAGCTGCGTATAGTCTAAGCTACGCAACAACAATAGCTATATCTATAGGAAAAGGACTCCTTAAATTATACAAGTTAGATAATATAGACTTTAGAAATATTAGGGAGATCCTAAAAGGTCTTTATAAAGATAGAAAATAGATAAGGATAGTAATTAAAAAACTCTTTAAATAGAATAACAAACTAAAGAGTTATATTAACTAGAATAAAAACTAGGTAAGGGCTATAGCTAAGGATTAGGAAAGAATTGAAGGTATTATAGGCTGCCTAGGAATAAGTACAACAAAAAAGCTACCTAAAATACTAGAACTTAAGAAGTTTAATAGAGAAAGGAAGAACCTATAACTCTTCCTAGTAGTAGTAATACTATATCTAGACGTATAAGTAGAATACTTTAATATAGAAGAAAAGAAAGTTGTATATATAGGAATATACCTTAAAGACAAAGTAATAAAGTAGTTTAACCTATATTAGTTAGACTACAGGCTTAATATACCTAAATAGCAAAAAGAAATAATAGTAATAATGTTTAGCAACTACAAACAATTTGTTAAAAGGCTTAAGGTAGTATTTAGAGATACTAATATTATAAGACAGGCTAAAGAAAAACTTATAGGCCTAAGATAAATAAAAGGAGCACTAGAATATATATCTATATTTAAATAACTGTCTATAAATATAGAATAGGGCGAACTAGCCCTAATAGTAAGGTTTAAAGAAGGACTAAAAAGTAAAATCTAGTACAAGATAATCTAAATAGAAAGAGTATAGATACTTAAGGCTATAAAAGTACAAGTAATCTAAGTTAACAACGAACTCTAAGAATAGAGAAAGAACTAATATAGGGAAATAAGAAATACCTAAGACTAAGAAGATCTAATAATCCTAGATACTAATAAAGAAAGTAAAAAGAAAGACTTTAAGTATTATAACTATAAAAAGAAAGGGTACTACGCAAAAGATTATAGAAGTAAGAAAAAGGAAGGTAAAAAAGACCTTACCTATTATAACTGTAGAAAGAAAGGTTACTTTGCAAAAGATTACTAAAGTAAAAAGAAGAAGGAGACACAGTTAAAAATAAACGAGATAGGAAAGAACTCTAAAGAATATATAGAGGAACTACAAGAGAAAGTAGTAGCTAGCTAAGAAAACTACTAAGGGTTATACTAGATATTCTACTATAAAGACGTATACCTAATACATATCTATATAAAATAAAGAGTAGGATAGTTTCTACAAAAGAAATAAGATAGAATAGTAGTAATAAAGGAACGAGTCTAGGAATAAGTAGAAGAAACTTACAAGGACTAGGACGAGAGATTAGAAGTAGAGACCTATAGAGTAGGACTCCTAACCTTATTACAAACTACAAAGAAAGATTACAAAGATACTTTAGAAGGAGAGAGCTCTAGTATAGAGAATTAAGAGGATTTTAGTATAGAGGGCTAAGAAAACTCTAAACTAGAGAAACTAGTATAGGACAAGAGATTCCTATTAAGATAAGGACTAATATTAGGAATAGAGGAAGTATACGACAAATAGAAGTTACGCTTCCTAAAAGAAATAAAGATTACGTCCTTTAGATACTAGATAGAGATAAATATAGTAGCTATAGGAGATATACTTATATAAGAAGAATAGACCTAATTAGTAAAGAAAATAAAATAGCTAGAAGACGCCTATATATAGAACAAACTAGTAAAGTACTATATCTTAGTATAGAACAAGCTAGGAAGAGATAAGTATAGAGAAGGGGACAACGTAAGAGTATAATTAAATTACCCTATATACTACAAGATTGCTTAGGTATCCTGTATAGAGGTAGGCTGTTAAATATACAAGAAACCTAAGGAAATAAACAAGGTATAGCTAAAAAGAAGTAATAACTAAAACCTTACAAAGGCTATTAAAAGGATAGAGGTCTATAGATAGTAACTAGTAAAAATCTAAAAAGGATACCTAGTATTAGAACTAGGATATAAACTATCTAAAGAATATATACAAGAAAAGCCTTAGTACAAATATATACAAAACAAATACCCTAAATATATAGGAGAAAAGGTTAAAATAAAATACTAGCCTAAGAAGGAAATACTTTAAGGAATAAAAGGACTATACATAACTATAGAAGGTTATTACTAAGAAAAGAAAATCTAAATTATAGTAGATAGTAGAGCTACCTAAAACTTTATATAAAAAAAGTTTATAGAATAACAAGGTATATAACAAGTACTAAAGAAATACCTATAATAGTTAAGTATAATAAAAAGACTACTATTTTAAGAACTAGTTAGCTCTAAGACTAAACCTTTAACGCTAGAAGTATAGGGTCTAGAAATTTGCAATTTGATTATAGACGTAACTTAACTCAACAAGTACTAAGACGTAATATTAGGGATACTATAGTTAAAAATAACAAACTCCTAAATTAATTAGAAAATAGGAAAGATTATATACAAACAAGATATATTACAAGTAAATATAGAAAGATATATAAGAAAGTTTCTAGAAGAATATAAGAAATAGGAAGAACCTCTAATAAAACTAAAGAACTACTAACTAATATATAAACTATAGGACCTAAAGATAGAACTAGAAGAAGGCAAAACTATAGGATAGAGCCTAGTCTATTAAAAAATAGAGGATAAAGTAAAGATTAAAAAGGAGTATATTAAAACAGCACTCTAAAATAAATAGATATAATAATTAAGCTTATTAGTAGCCTACAGAACCCTCTTTATAGATAAGAAAGGAATAAAGGAAAAGAGATTTTATATAGACTTTAGGAGAACTAACGCAATAACTAATAAGAATTAATACCTCCTACCTCGTATAGATAAGATACAGGATAGGATAAGTAAAGCTAAAATCTTTACAAAACTTAATATATAGAACGCCTACTACTAGATTTAAATAGTAAAAGGCTATAAATAGAAAATAGCGTTTAGAATATAATATAGATTGTACAAATACTAAGTTGTACCCTTTAGATTAACTAATATACTAGCCGCATTTTAAGAAAGGATTAATATAATATTACAAGAATACCTAGATATCTTTGTATTTATATACCTAGATAATATCCTAATATTCTCTAAGAACAAAGAAGACTACGTAAAATACGTATACAAGATATTAGAACTCTTAGTAGAAAATTAGATATTTCTTAAGATAAGGAAATACAAATTCTATATAAAGAAAACTGATTTCCTAGGATTTATTATTAAACTAGGATAATTAAGAATTAACCTAGCAAAGATAGACGCTATAATTAGATAGCTAATACTAAAAAACATTATAGAAATTCAATAATTTCAAGGACTTGTAAACTTCTACTAAAAATTTATAATAGGATAGTTAGAACTTATAAAGCTACTAACAAGACTAACAAAAAAGAATATACCTTTTAAGTAGATAGAGGAATATAAGAAGGCATTTAACGCTATAAAAGAGAAATTTAGAGAAGACCTAGTTCTAAGAATATTTAACCTAGAACTACTACTAATAGTTAATACAGACGCTTTAAACTTAGTATATAGTATAGCCTTATAACAAGAGGACCTAACTATAGGAAACAAGTACCTAGTAGAATACTTCTTAAAACAAATAATAGAAGTAGAAATAAATTACCCTATTTATAACAAGGAGATACTAGTAATATACAAAGTACTTAAATAATAGAGAGTATATCTACAAGGAGCTAAATACAAGATACAAATCTATACTAATTATAAAAACCTAATAGGATTTACAATAAATAAAGACCTAATATAATAATATACTAGATAGTAGGAGTATCTTGTAATATTTAACTTTAATATAATCTATACAAAGGGATTAGAAAATACATTTATAGATATACTAAGTAGAAGACTAGACTTGTAAAAGGAAGTTAAAGCTAAAGGAACTATACTAGTTAAAAACAAAGAAGGATACCTAGAAATAAACAAACCTAAAGCAGCTACAAACCTAGAAATAATAGGAAACAAATAGGACTAATAGATTAAAGAAGAAACTAAGAAGGACCTAAGTACCTAAGATATAGAAAATAGATTCTAAATAGAATATAGACAAATATATATACTAGCTAAGATATAACGAGAATTTGTAAAACAATTCTATAAACTACTAGTATACGGCTACTAGAGAATAGAGAAAACCCTAGAAAGACTAGAGAGAGACTACTATATACTTAAGGTAAGACAAGTAGTAATATAAGTACTAAAGGACTGTATAGAATACTAAAGAAACAAATATAATAGATATATACTATATAGGATACTATAACTAGTAGAAGTACTAAAATAACTATAGGGAGTTATTACAATAGATTTTATTACTAGACTACTAAAGTTAAGAGACCTGATCTTAGGAATTAAATATAATAGTATTCTAATAATAGTTAACAAACTAACAAAATACACGTACTTCTAACTATACAAAGAAAAAAGTAGTACAAAGGAAGCTATATACTAGGTTATAGACTTAGTTATAGGATAATATAGAGTACTAGATAAGATTATTATAGATAGAGATATTAGATTTATATCTAGTATGTAGAAAACAATAATATCCTTACTAGGAATTAAATATAGCATGTCTACAGGATACTATCTATAAATAGATAGATAATTAGAACAAATAAACTAGATAGTAGAACAATACTTAAGATACTACCTTAATTATAACTAAAACAATTGGGCAGCACTACTACTAATAGCACAATTAGCCTACAACAGCTTAAAGAATATAGTAATAGGAATATTACTGTTCTTTGCGAATTATAGATTTAAACTAACTACATACTAGATACTATAGGATATAAGATTATAGAACCTACAAGGATAAAAAATTACAGATAGAATTAAGGATATATATAAACAACTAAAAGAAGACGCTAAATTCCTAAGGAAATAGATAATAAGATACTACAACTAAAAATATAAAGAAGGACCCTAATTTAGGGAGGAAGAAAAGGTATAGTTATAAAGAAAGAATATTAAGACTAAGAGACTAAGTTTAAAATTAGACTATGTAAAAATTAGACTATACAAAATTAAGAAACAAGTAACACTAGTTATATATAGATTAAAACTACCTAAGGGAATAAAAATATACTCTATATTCTACGTTTTACTACTAGAAAAGGTACTATAGGATACTAAACTAATAGTTTACAAAGCTAATATATATAGAGAATAAGAAGAGTATAAAGCCTAAGAAATTATAGGATACTAACTCTAAAATAGAAAAAACTACTACCTAGTTAAATAGTTAGGAATAGATAAAAACAGAAAGCTATAGGAATATATATAGGAACTAGAAGAAAACCTTAATTACCCTAAGTTACTAGAGGACTTCTAAAGTTAAAGTTAAGTAACTTGCTTTATAGTAAACTAAGAAACCTATTAAAGTCTCCTAAAGGACAAACGCTATATAGAATAGATAGGGAGACGCTAGAGGAGGCTGTATTAACAATAGAAGGAGACCCCCGAGGAGAGGGCAAACGTACCTCCTTAGCCTCTAAGATATCTAACTTAGCCTTAAGAGTATAGGATTGAGTAGAGGACTGTTTATTGTTATACGCCTTTAACTTACAAAGACAAGCAAGATAAGCCTAATTCTCTACTAGCTTACTTAAGATTTTAGCTATCTAAACAAGGACCTACTTACGCTTAGCCTTAGCCTTAGTAATTTGCGTAGACAATTGTTCTTGAGCCTAGTTAACAGCTCGCCCTAGAAGATATAAGGAATATACTAGAAGAAATTATATAGATTAGACGAGCTAATAACTTAGTATTAGAATAAAATAATACCGGCCCTAAGGAATATAGAGGGGGAGATAGTATTACAGGTTATAACCCTATATATAAATTTAAACTAATAGAACCTAAGTTACTAAGGAGTAATATACTAATAGGCTATAAGTCTAAAGGACTTATATAGGATAGTAACGTAGAATATAACTTAGATACGTAAGAGGTAACTTAGCGATTTGTAGCTCTTAGTAAATATAAAGCGCAAAGTTAACTTAGTACTTTGTAGTTTTTAGCGAATACAAAGTGCGAAGTTAACTTAGTACTTTGTAGTTCTTAGTAACTACGAAGCACAAAGCTATAAGGTATATAGTTAACAAGATACGTATTATTAGGATAGTATTGTTAATCCTAATCTTTAACCTAGAGCAATATACTCTTAATATCTACAATTTAGAATTATTATTGTACTTCGTCCTATTAACAGTTAACCTAACACCTGTATCTATTTACGTTGCACTCTAATTGCAATTACTACGTACCTAGGTAAGTCTACTAATAGGTACTATAGTAGGCGACCCTTTATAATACTAGTTAGGTACTAGCTTCTTTTATACGTAGTAATAGCTTCTAAGATTATAAGATAGTTACTTATAAGTAAAGTATTCTTTATAAGTTCTCTTATAGAATTACTTACTTGTTTAATTAGTTACTTGTAATTATTTCTACTAGGATTTCTCTTACTCGCCCTATAATTAGGTAGATAGCGCTCTCTATTCTAGTATACTAGAGGCGTCCCTCTATATACTCTAGTTAGATTTACTACTAGGTATATAGTCCTCCTATCTAATATAAAAAGATCTTTTTATAGGTTTACTTTATAGTAGATAAAATTAGATTATATAATCTTAGTAGAGTTTTATTATCTTTTTTCTATATATAGTTAATCTATTTACTCTAGGACTAGAGAAAGTTATTACCTATATTAGGGTAACCTTATTAATAGCGCCTAGAAAGTCTTTTATTACGTTTTAATTATTTTATAGCTTACTAACCTCTTTAGTTTTAGCTAGTATAGTAGCTTAATTATACTCTACTAGCTACGTATCCTAATTATTTAGTAATCTTATTAGCTTAAGAGTAGTAAGGTATTTTTATCTTACTTTATTGCGTTATTCTTCTAGATTAACTCTAAGAGTATCTCTTAAATTCTTAACCTAGGTTTTAATTAGTTAACTTAGCTTATAGTAGCTTAGATAGAGGTATAGAGCTATAGTCTTAATTATATAATTTACTACCTTACTTAGCTTAGTCTTTTCTTCCTTGTATAGTTTATACTTAAACTAGAAGGCGAGCGTCTATTTAGTATATAGCTCGCTATCTTCCTTAAATACTTTAAGACTAGCTAGTAAGAGGTTAGATTTCTTAGTTAGAGCTTAGATTGTTGTAATTACTTATACCCTTATAGGTATATCTAATACTATTCCTAAGTATATTAATTATAAGGTTAGAGGACTAGAAGTACTTATAGAAGTAGTAATTACTATATTTAACTTATAATTAGTAATATCTAGCTTAATTAGAGTAGTTAGTTTTAGGGTTAGTCTAGTAACGTTATTAGGGTTAATAATAGGCTATATACTAAGTAGATTATAGATTATCTTAAGCTAATAATACTACGTAGACTAGTTATTATAATCTATAAGGATTACTATTATATTATAGTTATATAATTAGCTTATTTTTAATTAATTACTCTACTTTACTTAGTAGAGTTAGATTTAGAATTTATTTAAGGTAGTAAGACTCTTAATTATTAGATTAAAGGGTTACTTAAAGGTAAAGGTTATATATAGTTTACTAAGAATAGTACAAGACTATAATAAATAGATATAATAAATAATTAATTAATT
>JALNQK010000585.1:0-10971 GCA_028458525.1 Ophiosphaerella herpotricha
TAACCCTAACCCTAACCCTAACCCTAACCCTAACCCTAACCCTAACCCTAACCCTAACCCTAACCCTAACCCTAACCCTAACCTCTTACTCTAACTTTTACTAAAACTCTAACTCTTACTAAACTCTAACTTAAACTTTTTTCTTTTTACTTCTTTTTTCTCTTTTACCTCTACTTTTTAAACTTTCTAACTTTCTCTTTCCTTTTACTTTACCTACTTCTTTCTCTTCCTAACTTCTTTTACTCCTTTTTTCTTACTCTCTACTCTTTTTTACTCTAACTCTAAACTCTTCCTTACTTTCTACTCTCTTTTACTCTTACCTTTACTTTAACTCTAACCTTAACTTTCTCTTACCTCTCTTTCTTCCTCTCTCCTACCTTCTCCTTTACTCTTTCTCTTACTCTCTCTTTTACCTTCCCTTACTCTAACTCTAACCTACTTCTTACTTCTTACTCTTACTCTTACTTTTACTCTAACTTTTACTCTTACTCTTACTCTTACTTTTACCTTTACTTTTACTCTAACTCTATCTACTCTTTACCTTTACTCTTACTCTAACTCTTACTCTAACTCTAACTACTCTTACTCTAACTCTAACTACTTTTACTTTTACTAAAACTCTAACTTTTACTTTTACTCTAACTTTACTCTTTACTCTTACTTTTACTCTAACTCTTACTTTTACTTTTACTTTTACTTTCTTCTCTTACTCTTACTTTTACTAAAACTCTAACTCTAACTTACTTTTACTTTTTACTCTTACTCTTACTTCTACTCTAACTAAAACTTTTACTCTTACTTTTACTAAAACTCTTACTCTTACTAAAACTTTTACTCTTACTAAAACTCTTACTCTTACTAAAACTCTTACTCTTACTAAACTTTACTATAAACCTCTTTCTTTCTACTTCTTTTTTTCTCTTACCTCTACTTTTTATACTCTCTAACCTTATCTTTCCTTTTACCTAACCTACTTCTTTCCCTCTTTAACTCTCTTTACTTCTTCTCTCTTACCTTCTACTCTCTCTTACCTTTACTCTAACCTTAAACTCTCTCTTACTCTCTACTCTTCTTTACTTTAATCCTAAACCCTCTCTTACCCTCTACTCTCTCTTACTTTCTACTTTTTTTTACCCTCTACTCTCTTTACCCTCTACTCTCCCTTACTTTAACTCTAAACTCTCTCTTACTCTTACTCTAACCTTAATCTCTTCTTTACTCTCTCTAACTCTCTTTTACTCTTTTCCTTACCTTCTTCCTTACTCTCTTACTTACTCTAACCCTAACTCTCTCTTACTCTCTCCCTAAACTCTTCCTAACTCTCTCCTATCTTCTCTCTAAACTCTTCCTAACTCTAACCCTAACTTTCTCTTACTTCCTTTCTTTCTTACTCCTTACCTTCTTTTCCTACTCTACTTAACTTTTACTTCTTCTATCTTTATAACCTTTACTCCTTTCTACTCTTCTTTTAACTTTAACTTTTTCTTTTTACTCTTTCTAACCTTCTTTTTACTACCTCTTACTTTATAACTAACTCTTTTCTTTTCTTTTTTTTTTTCTTTACTCTACTTTCTTCTTTACCCCTTTTTTTACCTACTCTACTAAAAACTATAAACTTACCTACTTTCTTTTTACTTCTTAAACTCTTTACTCTCTTTTTTCTTATTCTTTTACTTTTTTTTCTTCTACTTACTCTTTTTCTACCTCTTTTACTTTATTTACTTTCTTTCTTTTAAAACTTTCTTACCTTTTTTCTTTTCTTTTCCTTTCTTACTTTACTAACTCTTCTTTTTCTCTTTTACTCTTCTTACTTAATCTTCTACTTCTTACTTTTTAACTCTTTACTTACTCTCTTAACCTCTTACCTTTCTTTCTTACTCTCTTTTTTCTTTTTTCTATTTTCTCTTTATTTTACCTCTTTTTCTTTTTTAAAACTTACTTTAACTCTTACCTATACTTACTCTTTTTACTACTTTACTTCCTTTTATAACTTTCTTCTTTTCTACTACTTTACCTTTTTTTTCTCTTTTTTAACTTTTCTTCTCCTTTTTCTTCTATCTTCTTTTTTTACCCCTTTTTCTTACTTCTACTCCTTTATACTTATTCTATTTAACTTTCTAATCTCTTCTCTTCTTTTATAATTTAAATTTCTTCCTAAAACTCTAAACTACTCTAATATCTTTTCTTCTACTTTCTACTCTTCTTTTTCTAACCTTTTACTTATTTCTTATACTATCCCTTTTTTAAAACTCTAAATTTCTTTTTACTTTAACGTTAACTTTATCTCTATTCTAAATCTATAACTCTATTTTAAAATTTCTTTTCTTTCTACTCTTAAACTTTCTTTTTTAATTACTCTTAATATTTCTAACTCTTTATTTTTTAAATTTCTTTCTATTCTTTCTAACTCTTTTCTTTCTTTATCTATTTATACTATAACTTTCTTTTATTCTTTTCTAACTTAAATTTTTTTTTAAAACTTATCTCTTCTTTTAATTTTCTCTTCTATATCTTTCTCTTTATATTTTATAACTCTTTATTTCTTAATACCTTTAAATTTATATCTTTTCTTTCTTTTTAAACCTTTTTATTTTATATTTTTTTAATTTCTACTTAAATTTATTTTCTATCTTTTATCTTAACTATACTTTATTACTACTATCCTCTATCTTTTATATCCTATCTTTTTTTTTTTTCTCTCTTTCCTTTTTATATTTCTTTATTGTAACGTTAACCTTTATATATTCTATTCTAAATCTATACCTTTTTTTTTCTTATATATTACTTTTTATCTATCTTATATTATTAAATACTATTCTATTATATTTCTTTCTATTCCTTAATATTTTCTCTTATCTTATTTTATCTTACTCTATTTTTATTTTATCCTACTCTATTCTTTTCTATCCTACTCTATTCTATCTTATCTTATCTTATCCTATTCTATTCTATTCTATTCTTCTATATTCTATCTTATCTTATATTATCCTACTCTATTCTTTTCTATCCTTCTCTATTCTCTCTTATCTTATCTTACTATACCCTATTCTTATCTACCCTACTATATTCTATTCTATTCTTCTATATTCTTTCTTATCTTATATTATCTTACTTTATTCTTATCTATCCTACTATATTCTATCTTATCTTATCTTATCCTATTATATTATTCTATATTCTATCTTATCTTATATTATCTTATTCTAATTATCTATTTCTATATCTCTCTTTCTCTTTACTAATATTATATATTACTTTTCTTTTACTTTTTTCTTTCTAACTTTTCCTAACTCTTACTCTATTTCTTATTATCTAATTATTTTACAACTATTATCTTCTAAAAAAAAAAAATTCTACTATATTTCTTCTCTTACTTTTTATTTTTTATAAATATTTCTTTTTATAATCCTAACTTATATATCTTTACTATTTATTTAATATCTTCTTCTTTATTTACTTATTCTTCTACTAATATCTTTTCTCTACCTTTTTTTTCTCTTTTTTAATTTACTTTACCTAAATACCTACTCTTTCTTTTCTTACTATAACCTAAACTATTATTTCTACCCTATATCTATTAAAATATACTATACTCGGCTTCTTTTTAATACTAATGCCTACTCTTCTAAACTAGATAAGCTAACTTATTCTCTTCTTAATATCTACTATACCTATAACTAGGCCTAACCTATCCCCCTCTAACGCCTATTATACTTACGTCTAGGCTTAACCTATCTACCTCTTAACGTCTGCTATACTTACGTCTACGCTTAACCTCTCTTACTCTTTAACGTCTACTATACTTACGTCTAGACTTAACCTATCTTACTCTTAATATCTACTATACTTACGTCTAGGCTTAACCTCTCTTACCCTTTAACGTCTACTATACTTACGTCTACGCTTATCCTATCTTACTCTTTACGTCTACTATACTTACGTCTATACTTAACCTATCTTACCCTTAATATCTATTGTACTTACGTCTAGGTCTAACCTCTCTTACTCTTAATATCTACGTCCTCTACACTTACGTCTAGGCCTAACCTCTTTTATCTTTTAACGCCTACTAAACTTACGTCTAGGCCTAACTTATCTTACCCCTAATATCTATTATACCTACGTCTAGGCTTAATCTATCTTCTCCTTAACGTCTATTATACTTATGTCTAGGTTTATCCTATCTTCCTCTTAACGTCTACTATACTTACGTCTAAGCTCAACCTATCTTACTCTTTACATTTACTATACTTACGTCTAGGTTTATCCTATCTTACTCTTTACGTCTACTATACTTATATCTAGGCTTAACTTCTCTTACCCTTTAACGTCTACTATACTTATATCTATACTTAACCTCTCTTACTCCTAATATCTACGTCCTCTATATATACGCCTAGGCCTAACTTATCTTACTCTTTACGTCTACTATACTTACATCTATACTTAACCTATCTTACCCTTAACGTCTATTATACTTACGTCTAGGTCTAACCTCTCTTACCTTTAATATCTACGTCCTCTATACTTATATCTAGGCTTAACCTATCTTGCCCTTAAACGTCTACTACACTTACGTCTAGGCCTAACCTCTCTTACCTTTAACACCTACGTCCTCTGTATATACGTCTAGGCCTAACCTCTCTTACTCTTAATACTTACGTCTTCTGCACTTACGTCTAGGCTTAACCTCTCTTACCCTTTAACGTCTACTATACTTACGTCTACGCTTAACCTATCCTACTCTTTACGTCTACTATACTTACGTTTAGGCTTATCCTATCTTCCCCTTAATATCTGTTGTACTTACGCCTAGGCTTAACCTATCTTCTCTTAACGTCTACTACACTTACGTCTATACTTAACCTATTTTACCCTTAACGTCTATTATACTTATATCTAGGCCTAACTTATCCTACTCCTTACGTCTACTATACTTACGTCTACGCTTAATCTATCTTACCTTTAACTTCTACGTCTACTATACTTATATCTAGGCTTAACCTATTTTACTCTTACGTCTTTATTCTTTATTATCTCTCTACTTTCTTGTACTTTATATCTTCTTATCTTTATATATATCTCCTTACTATGCTTAGCTTCTTATAATACTTTATAGGCCTACTCCTTACTTCTATATACTCTCTCCTCTTTTCTATATACTACTACTACGCTCTGCTTCTTGTAATACTTTACTAGCCTACCTCCTACTTACTATCTTCTAACCTTTACTAGCCTTTCTTTCTACTACTCTTCTTTATACTATTCTCCTTTTATTTCTATATTATATAATATTTCTAACTTATAATTAGCTCTAATTAGAACTTAATATTAAACTTTGTATCTACGCCTTTTTCTACTTTACTAACTATTTTATCCTATTCCTTGTAATACCTAAGTAGTTTAGGCTAGGTTTTCTTTCTTACCTTCTTTCTCTCCTAACTTCTCTCCTTATAATATACAAGTAGTTTAGTAGGTTTTCTTTTTTATCTTCTATTATAGATCTTTGTAATACCTAAGTAGTTCTACGCGTTTTCTTTCCTTTTACCTAACTCTCCTATCTTTTTACTCTCTACCCTAACCCTCCTTATAATACCTAAGCAGTTTGCTAGGTTGTCTCTACTTATCTCTTTTCTTTGCGTAGTTAAAAAAAGAAAAAGCAACTTCTACCCCCCCTAGGATAAAGCTATAACTAAGCTTAATTTAACCTTTTATACCTTTCTTCTACTTAAATCCCTTTTAAATATTTCTAAAAATTACTACTTTATAACCTCTATACTACTACTACGTATATTGCGTATTATATTGTACGGCTACTAAAACGTAACTTCTACCTCTACTAGAGTAGAACTACTAACTTAACTATCCTAACCCTAGCCTTACTAACCTGTCTGCGCCCTTTTTTCTAACCTTATACCTTTCCTCTACCTTTTTTTTCTCTTCTTTTCCTACTATAATTGCCTCTATTACTAGTCTTTGTAATACCTAAGCTATTTACCTAGGCTCCTTCTCTACTTATATCCCTCTTCTACTCTAGATCCCTATAATACCTAAGTAGTTTAGCCTAAGTTTCTTACTTTTCTTTATTCTTACCTTAGCCCTACTTACTCTAATATAAACTAAAGTATAACTTAAATTACTATAACTATTGCGTTACTAAATAATTTACCTTAAACTTACTCTCTATACTACAATCTAAGCTACTTTATATACTCCTCTATACTCTTACCTCTATACCTATACCTTTGTATTACTTTAACTCTATTCCTAAACCCTATTACTGCAAACACTACTAGTATAACTACGTTCGGCTACTAATACTAATTGTTAATATCTTTACCTATTGCGTAGTACTTTTAACTAACTTAGTACTACCTATAGCTATAAATCCCTCTTCTATTACAAACTTTTTACTAGAACGCGTCTATATCCCTCTTATTTACCCTACTATACTTACTATACTATATTGTACAATACTCTCTCTATTTACCTTGTTAATCCTTAATATCTTGTCTAAGCACCTAATATATAGCGTACCCCTAACAAAGTTTATCTATTATCTCTTATACTATCTACTACTCTCTACTCTACTTCTCCTACTTATCTAGTACTTCCTTTACCCCCTTTCTATACTAGTTATATCTAGCTAACTTAATATTATTGTAGTTAATCTACTATTAGTTTAGATAGCTGCTTATTAGCCCTTATTAATACCTACTACTAATTAAAAACTTGCCTATTACTTATACGTCTATCTCCTTGCTCTTCTACTATATTCTCTACTCTACCTTGCTATACTCTACTAAGATTACTAAGTCTACCTATTTTCTACCTTGTCCCTTATACCTACTCTCCTACGCGTAGTTAATTATACTCTACAGTATCTCTATATATAGTATATATAGTATCCCTAGGTAGTTTATACCTATCCTAAGTACTAATATAGCTATAATAAGCTTACTCTACTTAAGCTATTCTTTTAACTACTCTATATAGTTAGGTACGTTAGTATAATAACTTAGATAATCTAGCGCCTCTACTATATTGTTGTACTATTGCTTGCTCTAATAGTACACTACCCCCTTTTCCCCTTAATCTAGTAGTAACTACTACTGTCGCTTGTATATAACGAGTACTATCTTCTCTATCTTACTATACTTGTACTACAATATAAAGTAGTATATATTTAGCCTAACTATACTTACTTAAATATATATTGTATACTAAATTATTATACTTTTATCTAGCTCGGCTTTTTGTATTAGTAGTAGCGTTGTAGTAAGTAGTATAAATAGGTACGCTAGCAACTATAGATTCTATAGTAGCGCTAGTTTCTTGTACTAGTTACTTACTATAAAGATTAGATAATACTTGTTAATAACTACCTATTGTAGTATACCTTTACTATTTAGTATCTCTACGTAGCTAATAAAGTTTCTGTTGCTTATTAAGTTACTTGCTACGTCTACGCTAACTACAACAATTAATACTAGGTTACTTTTACTATACTTCTACTCTATATAGTTAATCCCGCACGCCTATATACGTAATACTAAATTAGTAATAAGTGCCTAATATAGTACTACAACTACTATTACTCCTCCTTTCTCTATATAAGCTGGTATAGTAAATAGTAAGCTCTTACTTCTACCTATTAGGAGTATAACAACTAGTAGTGTCTATTCCTATAGTATAGTGTATATTGCTAGTTCCTATTATATAGACTAGAAGCCTACTTCTTCTTTACCTAGTACTTACTATATTACCTAGTAAACTACCTCTCCTTATCTATCTTTAGTCTACTAGGTCTCTCTTAGCTACTATATAACAAGCTTTTAATCTCAACCTATATCTTTATTGTTATGCTCTAGCTGTTTTTTTGTTGTACTACTACTACTACTACTACTACTACCTAACTATACCTCTTCTTAATCCTCTTTTCCTCTTTTAAGTCCTAAAAAGTAATACTACAGCGTACTTAGTAGCTAGAATACCTCGATTAAGTGTACGCTAAGATACTTAATAACGTCTATTAGTATACTATAGTTACCTATACCTATTACTATTAATTGTATATTCTGTAACTTAACTAAGTCTTTATCTTCTACTTTATCTACCTCGGCTTCTTTAATTTCCCTAACTTTGTCTTGATAGCCTTTACTAAACAAGTCTCCTATAACAACCCTACTAATTCTAATTATAGTATATTAATAGTCTAGTATATATAGCTCTATACCTAGCCTCTTACTTATCTCTTACTTGAGTACGCGCGTAAGTTAGTTAGTTCCCTATAGCCCCTACTTATCTACCTACACGTAGTTGTTAATGCTACTACTTAGTACCTCTATAGTAAGATATTCCTAAAATAGCTATATATATACTAAGTATACTACTATAACCTACCCTAGCTATAGTAGAAGAAAGTATAGTATAATCTTTAGCTTGTCTTACTATAACTATAATTTGTAATAGTAAACTACTATTATTACCTATCTATCTATAATAAAGATATTGCAGTCCTATAGCAACCTATTACAATACTATATTGTTGTTACCTCTAACCTACAACCTAGCTACCTAGATGTTATATATACGCACAGTAGTAGTATCTCTAAGAAGTAGTTAACCTAATATAGATACTACTTAACTTACTTAGCTTTCTACTTTCTATTACTTAACTAAAGCTAGTAGCCCTCTTTACTCTACTGTACTTGTATAAGTATCTATTTAAGTCTACTAGTTAGATTATTTTTAGCTTTACTAAGAAAAGAAGCCCTTTACTACATAAATATAATATTATTAACTAGTTGCTTAAGTATAATTGTAAACTAGTTACTTACCCTTATAACCTAGAGTAGCTCCTACTATAGTATAGCCTTAGTCTCTACAACAATGTCTTGCGCTATACTATAAAAGTAGCTAATATAGATTAGCTAGCTATTAAGATAGAAGATCTTCTTATCTTCTAACTAGTACGTATTACCTAAATTACCTACAGCAAGCGTAACTAACTTTCTATATACTAGTAGACTAATAGCCTTACTTATTAGACTATACCTACTATCTACTAGATACTACTTCTATATCTTTAAGAAATACTTATAGTCCTTGTCTAAACTCTCCTTATAGAGTACTAATAGTAGTAGCTTCTCTACACTAAGTATATATATATAGTATACAACGCTAGCTACTATATACAAGTAGTTCTTTATAGTACACAAGTGCTCTATATCTCTATTAATACCTAAGACTACTAGAAAATAAACTAGCCTATAATATAATAGATTATTACTATATATATAAAAGATAAATAATATAAGTAAATTAAGTAGTATATTAAGTTGTACCTTGCAGTTTTTATTAGAGTCCTTGTCTAGCAAGTCTTATAGTCGTACTACTAAGTAATATTACTCCTTCTCCTAGTAAAATAGCTTGCGTATATCTTTTATTATATCTGTCTCGTCCTTCTTATTATTCTTTCTTCTACGCAGTAGGCAGTTGTTACTATTACTATTAGTGCTGCTGCTACTAGTTTAATCTAACCTATGCCTAATACTTGCGTAGAAGTTAGATAAGTTATTTTTGTTATTGCTCTAACTACTACTCTTAGTATTATTATAGCTATTATCTACGTCTATAAACTGCTAAATCCTTCTTTTCTTATTAGTAAGAATATATAGTATATAGTAGATAAACTTAACTATATAGCTTATATACTATACCTAACTCTCTAGGTTCTATAGCTAGGCAAGTAGTTGTAGGTTAGGTTCTTTCTACTATATACTCCTAAGCTATTATCTTATCTCTTGTACTAGTGTTGCTAGACCTTTTACGCTTCTCTTAATTAGCTACTTAACTAGCTCGGCTGTAAGCTTTAGCTTTAGCTTACCTTAATTAGGTAGCTAGATCTAATATACTAGATATACTAGATTCTACTTTATAAAATACTTTAGCTACTCTATATAGCTATACTATCTAGACCTATTAGTCTTTGCTATTTCTACTTCTAGTACCTGCGCCTTTTTCTCGTATATCTACTATATTACTTTCTATCAAGCTAGCTGTTGCTCTACTACTTCTCTTACCTTATAGGGTACTACTAACTTACTATTAATACTATCTATATTAATAATAAAATACTATTACAACCCTCTTATATAAAAGAATATCTAAACTTTTACTTTTTTATATAGTAAAGTTGTATTACCTCTCTATACTTATTAATGTTTTTTTTTTATATATATATATAGTGTATTTAAATTAATTGTAATAAAACTATAATTAAATTCTCTATAATAGAAACCTTGTAGTAGTACTTCTAGCTCTTATATTAGTAGTTCTAGTAGTACTAGTAACCTAATTTCCTATAGGCTCTTTACTAGCTTATCTTTATAGCTTCTTATTATCTCTCTATATATCTTACTTGCTATTGTATAATACTTCTGTAGATATATATTAAGATTCTATATAGTAGTTATATACTTCTTACAAATAATTATACTATACTCTTCTAGAAAGTAGATCTAATTGTCTATAGACTATAATAACTACGTAGGTAGGTTGTATATACTACTCTTAGGGGTTATTAATATTGTTGTTTGACTAGTAACTAGTAACTATATATTCTAGTAAAACTCTATACTTATTAGAGTTTAAACCTCTATTGCAACTAGCTAACTGTATTGTAAATGTGCTGCAAGTAATTAAATTCAATATACTTAATATTAATAAGCAATGTTTGTATAGATTAATTTATAGAAAAGATATAAAAAGACCTACAAATTAGTATTACAAATTAGGTTCTAAGCGCCCCCTTAACTCTAAATACAAAACCCTAATACTAAGCCTAGCTTAGCGCGAATCTATACCTAGTTCGCGCGTTATAGCAGGTAGGAATTTATCTATCTACTCTAATTATTACTTATATATTAATTTCTTTATAAATATAATATATACTAATCCTAATATCTT
>JALNQK010000586.1:0-10954 GCA_028458525.1 Ophiosphaerella herpotricha
ATAATAACTATTAAAATTATATAAATATAAACTTATACTATTTAAATAAAGTTTACTAAAACTATACTATTATATTAAATAAAATAGTTGTATATTTTACTATAAGTATATAATATAAATAGGAGGTTCTTATCTATATAATTAGGTAGTTAGCCTACGTAAACAATAATAAATACAAGTAGTTCTATAATTTTCTCTTTTCTACCTATCTATTTTTAATAATAACTTTATAATTTAGATAGATAAAATAGTTTAGATAGTATACTAATAGTAACTTTACTTATATTTTACTTCTTTACTTTCTTTTTATTTTCTTTTAATAGTTTTTTTCTTTTATTTAGTTTATAATTACTATAATAGATATTATTACTCTTACTTTAGTAATAGTTTAACTAATATATTATATATTTATGTAAAAATAAGTAATTACTTGTAATTACGCCTAAGAAATTACTAAATAGTAATTACTAGTAATTACTATTACTAGTCTCTATTTTGGACTTAGTAATAGTAATAGTAATTACTATTACTATTACTATAGTAAACGGCAACCCTGATATAGGGTAAGGGGTATTAATTCTTGTTTGTTATTGCGTTAGTTCTTCTAAAGTCTACGCAGAATCTCTTTTCCTTTATTTCTTTCTTATCTATAAAGAGGGTTCTATAGGCTACTAATAAGCTTAATTATTATATCTATTTATTTTAGAGTACTATTTTAATATACTCCTTTTTAATCTTTACTTCTTCCTCTATTTTTTAATAGACTAGGCTCTATCCTATAGTTTTACCTTCTTCTAGTTCTATCTTTAGGTCCTATAGTTTATGCGTTAGTTAGTAGTTCTCTAGCTCTATTAGGAGTTCTTCCTATTTTTTGTATTCTTCTAGAAACTTTCTTATATATCTTTCTATACTTACTTGTAATGTATCTTGTTTGTATATAATCTTTCCTATTTTCTAATTAATTTAGGGGTTTATTATTTTTAACTATAGTATTCCTAATATTACGTCTTAGTATTTATTAAGTTAAGTTACGTCTATAATTAAATTACAGATTTCTAGACCCTATACCTCTAGTATTAAGGGTTTAGTCTTAGAGCTAACTAGTTCTTAGAATAGTAGTCCTTCTATTATACTTAACTATTGTAGGTATTTCTTTAGTACTTGTTATATACCTTATTATTCTATAAACTTCTTTTATATAAAGTTTTAGGTAGCTCTACTATCTACTATAATTTAGATCTTCTTTCTTTAGTAATAACCTTCTATAGTTATGTGTAGTCCTTTTATTCCTTAAAGTATCTCTTTCTTAGGCTAGTACTTTGTTTTAACCTTTTGTTGGATTGAAGGGTTACTCAAAGGTGAAGGTTGTGCACGGTTTGCTGGGAACGGCACAAGACTGTGATAAATAGATGTGATAAATGATTGATTGATTGCGTGAGTTGATTGATTACTCTCTAATTAACTTGTTTATTGTTTTCTCTCTCTAGCAGCTCTATATACTTGAATCTACCTAGTTTGCTAAGGTTGCCCCGTATAGAGAGTGGAGATCCGAGATCTCTGTTGTAGTAGTTCGGCCCTACGCCGTTCGGATTGTGACGTAATCGACTAATATTCTTATGATACCCGTTTCGTATGTAATAGTCTAGATAGATAGCTTCCTATAGTTTAGGATTGGCGCGGTCCTGGGACTACTTACTCTCTGGATTGCACATCTTATCTAACACACCCCCTTAGCTGGAAACCTCAGTTTTTAGCTGGCTGTAGAGTAATCAGTTCGAGTCAATCCTGTATCTCTTCTAGTTGAGGCCGAGTTTCGCTCAAGATTAATTAATCTCACTTAACTAGTACAAGTTAATTAAGAAACCTTACCTATTTGTTTAACAGTAATGCTTTTGTTAGTCTATCTGCGATTATTTCGTCTGATTAGGTATACTCTATCTGCAGGGTCCCTTTTAAGACTTCTTGTCTAAGCTAGTAGTTATAGATATTAACGTACCTTAGTTTAGTTTAAAGCCTCGCTATATCCTAAGTTACTAGTTAGATTGTCTAAGTATTGTTATATTTAATCGTAATTAGATTAGTCTACAAAGTAATCTAAAGCTTGTAGAGGAGTTATATAATAAAGATAGCCTCCTTTACTACTTAAGAGAGAGCGAGGAGCTTAGCTTTAGTTGTAGAAGTAGTAACTGTATCCTGCTTACTTGCCCTCTATACAACAAGGCTACTAAATAGTTTAATTGTATATCCTTGTAAACTCTTGCGATCTAAGGTGTTGTCGGCGAATAAGGCATCGCTTACAACGTCGAGCGTATCTCTACTTCCTAGTTCTAGTACTTGCGCTTAGGTAGATTAGAGATAGAGGAGTACTTAGTTGGCTGCCTTTTAGTGCTTATTACTTGGATTGACAAGGAATTAAGCTAGATAAGAGGTAGTAAAAGCGACGTCTAGTCTAGTTATAACTACTATAAATAGTAGTAATCTAATTTTGCGTTAATATTTGTTAATCTCTAAGGGAGTAGCAAGCTCTTCTTGTAAGAGTAGCTTAATTGTAGCTATTAGCGTATTGTGTCTTTAATCTGTGTAGGTAATAAGTTGTCCGATCTTTTTAATATATAAGGCTTAAGATAATTAGATTAGCTTCTTAGCTTGATCTTAGATTACCTTAATTCTAAGGAACTATTTTAGTTCCTTTCTACCTATAATTAAATATTTATCTTTAAGTAAAGCAATAGCTTTATTAGCTTTACCCTCTCTATACTTAGGGTACGTAATAATAATATTATCTATATAGAAGAATATAATTATTCTATTACTAATTATATAGTAAGGCTTATATAGGACTAGCTTAAATCTACAATCCTTTAGGGTTTTAGTAAACTCCTTTTACTATAGGAGTAGAGAGATCTAGAGTCTATATAATGCCCTCTTAACCTAGAGTATTGTTCCTAGTTTCTAATATCTATAGGGCATCCTTATATAGATCTCTTAATTAATTGTAGCGTGTACAAAAGTATTTGTAACGTTGTACTGCTTTAGCTTAAGATTGTACTTAGCAGCGATTACTATAAGTATTCGAAACGATTAGCTTGCTAGAGTTGCAGCGTAAGTATCTTGGGATATAATATCTTACTACTAATTACCTCTAACAACTAACTAAGCTTTGTATCTAAGTAATTAGTAATCTTGATCTAATTTGTAGGTATATACCTATATATAGTCAAGGATTTGTTGCCTAGATTATTTAATTAGTGCAGTGTTAACTTCCTCCTATAACTTTATTAGCTTATAGCTTTTAAGATAATCTCTTTTAGCTTCTTTAAATAACTCGCAAAGTAGGTAACTAGCTAGTAACGTGTAGGATTTTAGTAGTAGTAGGAGCTAGCTCAAGTATAGCTTTATACCCTTAGCAATTAATTACTTTATTTAAGCTTTGTCGATAGTTAATCTATTGAATTGCCTAATACTTCCTCCTTAAGTTCTAGCTATAAACGCAGCTACCTACAGGATTATCTTAGCTAATCTTTAATAATTATCTAATCCTATTTCTAATTAGGTAAAGAAAGCTGCTAGTAGTAGTATTTATAGTAGAGTAGGATAAGCTTCTACTACCTTGCGTCTGTATTTGTATCGCAGCTATCTCTAAGGCTTGCCTTAATCTTCTTAAGTAATCTTATCTTCTTTGTAAAAGGACTTGGTTTCTACCTAATCTCTAATCGTGCTTGGTAATTTAACTAATCTTACCTATACTGCAATTTCCTCAAGTATACTGTGTATAAGGTTATCTATAAGATCGTCTGTCTTTCTATTAAAGATTGTATCCTTATTAAAAACTACATCTCTTGTACTAATTACCTTTCTAAAGGATAGGATCTATACACAAAAGATATTTATTAATCTATACCCTACAAGATAGCTAATCTATGCCTTTAGATTAAGTTATTAAAGTCTTAATTTGCCTTAATAAGTATCGTTAGTTATTACAAAGGCCTTATATCTATACGCTTTAAGATAAGCTTAGTTTAGTCTCTATAGACTAGTAACGATCCTATTCAATCCAGCTACCTAGGTAAAGAACTTCTCGTACAGAGATCTCTACTTATTTAGGTAATTTAGCGTTCAATTGTATAGGTACACTACAGCTTAATTAATCTCTAGCTAGAGCTCCTATAGGAGATTAGCGTCTAGCTGCATTATTCGTGCCTTTTCTTTGATTATACCCCCTAAGTATTCTACTCCTCTATTTTAGGCTTACGTATTAGGTGCAGAAGGCTCAACTTTAATACCTATAGACGTTAAGTACTGTAGTACATTAGCTTTAACTATTACTATCTTGTTGTTAGCTTCAATTACTTTAATTGTAATATTGAATTAAGTTTAGAGAAACTTAACTAGTATTTTAAGTAGTCTAATAATCGCTGCAGCTATTCAGTTATCTTTAAAGTAGAAGTCCCAGACATACTAAGAGTACTAATTAATTACAATTATTTAGCTTTTCTTGTTATTTAAGCTTCTCTTATAATTATAGAAGTCTAGGGCTAGACACTCTCCTAGGCCTTTATTACTTAACTAAGGCTGGTGCTGTATTTGCCTTTTTAACTTAGTATAGCTGTAGGCGTTATACTTAACTATTGTAATCTCTACAATCCTTACTCCTTATAATTGTTAGATTAGGTGTTCAATTACTACTAGTCTAGGATAACCTAATCTTTTGTACTAGAGTAGCGTAGTACCTCTCTTTAAATTTAATTAGGAGTAGAATACTATAGTAGTATTTACTTCTAGTCTTTTAATAACCTATTACCTCTTAAGTTCCTTAAGGATTACTATAATAGAGTTATCTTGTCTACGCAATATTATTAGTTTATTCTTGTTATCCTACTAGATCTCTTACCTTTAAAGTAGTTAGAACGAGACTAGATTGTAGTAGATATCTAGGTACTATACTACTCCTTTAAGCCAGAGCGTTTAAGGTAATCTATCTTAACTACGTCCTCTTACTCGCACAACGCTATAGCCTTTAATCTAAATTCTTATATTACCTACCTATATAAAGTCTCCTAGTAATAGGGGACTAATACGCTTAAACCTACTCTTAATATTTAAAATATAAGTAGTAGTTCCTAAATTAAGTATAAAGTAGTTTTTAAGAGGATAGTTATTAGATTAGCTAATACTAAAGATAGATTAAGTAATCCCTTATTTAATTGTAGATATTACTTATCCCTCTAGTTATTTACTTAAAGGGTCTAGTATTTAGGATTCTTTTATTTATTTCTAAGTCGATACTTGTAGCCTTTTTAGATCTAATTAGCTAATCTTATTTCTTAGGCTTATATTAGACTTTAGTCTTAACTGTACTAGTTTCGTTACGAGTGGATTAGGTCTAAACTAGTTAGGGGCTAGCTCCTCTTGCGCGTAGTAACAGTTTCTAAGATTATAAGACAGTTGCCTACAAGTAAGGTATTTTTTACTAGTTCCCTTATAGGATTGCTTGCTTGTTTAATTAGTTACTTGTAATTATTTCTACTAGGATTTCCCCTGCTCGCCCTATAATTAGGTAGATAGCGCTCTCTATTCTAGTATACTAGAGGCGTCCCTCTATATACTCTAGTTAGATTTACTACTAGGTGTATAGTCCTCCTATCTAATATAAAAGGATCCCTTTATAGGTTTACTTTATAGTAGATAGGATTAGATTATATAATCTTAGTAGAGTTTTATTATCTCCTTTCTATATATAGTTAATCTATTTACTCTAGGACTAGAGAAGGTTATTACCTATATTAGGGTAACCTTATTAACAGCGCCTAGAAAGTCTTTTATTACGTCTCGATTATTTTATAGCTTACTAACCTCTTTAGTTTTAGCTAGCGTAGCAGCTTAATTATACTCTACTAGCTACGTATCCTAATTGTTTAGTAATCTTATTAGCTTAAGAGTAGCAAGGTATTTTTGTCTTGCTTTATCGCGTTGTTCTTCTAGATTAACTCTAAGAGTATCTCTTAGATTCTTAACCTAGGTTTTAATTAGTTAACCTAGCTTATAGTAGCTTAGATAGAGGTATAGAGCTATAGTCTTAATTATATAATTTACTACCTTGCTTAGCTTAGTCTTTTCTTCCTTGTATAGCTTGTACTTAAACTAGAAGGCAAGCATCTATTTAGTATACAGCTTGCTATCCTCCTTAAATACTTTAAGACTAGCTAGTAAGAGGTTAGATTTCTTAGTTAGAGCTTAGATTGTTGTAATCGCTTGTGCCCTTATAGGCGTGTCTAATACTATTCCTAAGCGCGTTAATTATAAGGTTAGAGGACTAGAGGTACTTATAGAGGCAGCGATTGCTATATTTAACTTGTAATTGGCGATATCTAGCTTGATTGGAGTAGTTAGTTTTAGGGTTAGTCTAGCGACGTTGTTAGGATTAACAATTAGCTATACGCTAAGTAGATTGTAGATTATCTTAAGCTAACGATACTATGTAAACTAGTTGTTGTAATCTATAAGGATTACTGTTGCGTCGCAGTTGTATAATTAGCTTATTTTTAATTAATTGCTCTACTTTACTTAGTAGAGTTAGATTCAGGATTTGTTTAAGGTAGTGAGACTCTTAATTATTAGATTAAAGGGTTACTTAAAGGTAAAGGTTGTATATAGTTTACTAGGAACGGCACAAGACTGTAATAAATAGATGTAATAAATAATTAATTGATTGCATAAGTTAATTAATTACTCTCTAATTAACTTGTTTATTGTTTTCTCCCTCTAGCAGCTCTATATACTTGAATCTACCTAGTTTGCTAAGGTTGCCCTATATAGAGAGTAGAGATCTAAGATCTCTGTTATAGTAGTTCGGCCCTACGCCGTTTAGATTGTAACGTGATTGACTAATATTCTTATAATACCCGTTTCGCATATAATAGTCTAGATAGATAGCTTCCTATAGTTTAGGATTAGCGTAGTCCTAGGACTACTTACTCTCTAGATCGTACATCTTATCTAATACCTTTTCTCTTATATATTTTAGGTATTTGTTTTATATATATTTATACTAAGGCTTTTCTTGTATACATTCTATAGATAGTTTATATCCTAGTTCTATTACTAGGTATCCTTTTTAAGTTCTTACTAGTTACTATCTATAGACTTCTTCTCTTTTAATAACCTTTGTAAGGTTTTAGTTGTTATTTCTTTTTAGCTATACCTTATTTCTATCTTTAGGTGTTTTATGTATTTAACAGCCTACTTCTATATAGGATACCTAAGCGATCTTGTAGTATATAAGGTAATTTAACTATACTCTTACGTTGTCCCCTTCTCTATACTTATCCTTCCCTAGCCTATCTTGTACTAAGATATAGTACTTTACTAGTTTGTTCTATATATAGGCGTCTTCTAGCTATTTTGTTTTCTTTACTAATTAGGTCTATTCTTCTTGTATAGGTATATCTCTTATAGCTACTATATTTATCTCTATCTAGTATCTAAAGAACGTAATCTTTATTTCTTTTAAGAAGTATAACTTCTATTTGTTGTATACTTCCTCTATCCCTAATATTAGTCCTTGTCTTAATAGGAATCTCTTATCCTATACTAGTTTCTCTAGTTTAGAGTTTTCTTAGCCCTCTATACTAAAATCCTCTTAATTTTCTATACTAGAGCTCTCTCCTTCTAAAGTATCCTTGTAATCTTCCTTTGTAGTTTGTAATAGGGTTAAGAGTCCTACTCTACAGGTCTCTACCTCTAATCCCTTGTCCTAATCCTTGTAAGTTTCTTCTACCTATTCCTAGACTTATTCCTTTATTACTACTATTCTATCTTGTTTTCCCTATAGAAACTATCCTACTCCTTATTTTATATAGATATATATTAGGTATATATCTTTGTAGTAGAATATCTAGTATAACCCTTAGTAGTTTTCTTAACTAGCTACTACTTTCTCTTATAGTTCTTCTATATATTCTTTAGAGTTCTTTCTTATCTTATTTATCTTTAATTGTATCTCCTTCTTCTTTTCGCTTTAGCAATCTTTTACAAAGTAACCTTTCTTTCTATAGTTATAATAAGTAAGGTCTTTTTTACCTTCTTTCTTCTTACTTTAGTAGTCTTTTACGTAGTACCCTTTCTTATTATAGTTATAGTACTTAAAGTCTTTCTTTTTACTTTCTTTATTAGCGTCTAGGATTATTAGATCTCTATAGTCTTAGGTATTTCTTATTTCTCTATATTAGTTCTTCCTCTATTCTTAGAGTTTGTTGTTAACTTAGATTACTTATACCTTTATAGCTTTAAGTATCTATACTTTTTCTATTTAGATTATCTTATATTAGATTTCGCTTTTTAGTCCTTTTTTAAACCTTACTATTAGGGCTAGTTTGCCCTATTCTATATTTATAGATAGTTGTTTAAATATAGATATATATTCTAGTACTTCTTTTATCTATCTTAAGCCTATAAGTTTTTCTTTAGCCTATCTTGTAATATTAGTATCTCTAAATACTACTTTAAGTCTTTTAATAAATTGTTTGTAGTTACTAAATATTATTACTATTATTTCTTTTTACTATTTAGGTGTATTAAGCCTATAGTCTAACTAATATAGGTTAAACTACTTTATTACTTTGTCTTTAAAGTATATTCCTATATATACAACTTTCTTTTCTTCTATATTAAAGTATTCTACTTGTACGTCTAGATATAGTATTACTACTACTAGGAAGAGTTGTAGGTTCTTCCTTTCTCTATTAAATTTCTTAAGTTCTAGTATCTTAGGTAGCTTCTTTGTTACGCTTGTTCCTAGGCGGCCTGTAATACCTTTAATTCTTTCCTAATCCTTAGCTATAGCCTTTACCTAGTTTTTATTCTAGTTAATATAGCTCTTTAGTTTGTTATTTTATTTAAAGAGTTTCTTAATTACTATCCTTATTTATTTTCTATCTTTATAAAGACCTTTTAGGATCTCCCTAATATTTCTAAAGTTTATATTGTCTAACTTGTATAATTTAAGGGGTCCTTTTTCTATAGATATAGCTATTGTTATTATATAGCTTAGACTGTACGCAGCTTATACTTTGCTCTCTAAAGTAATAATTGTTAAAGTGTAATAGTTTACTAGCTATAGTACCTATTAGTAGACTTACCTAGGTGTGTAGTAATTGCAATTAGAGTACAACGTAAATAAATACAGGTATTAGGTTAACTATTAATAGGACGAAGTATAATAATAATTCTAAATTGTAGATATTAAGAGTATATTGCTCTAGGTTAAAGATTAGGATTAACAATACTATCCTAATAATACGTATCTAGTTAACTATATACCTTATAGCTTTGTACTTTGTAGTTACTAAGAACTACAAAGTACTAAGTTAGCTTTGCGCTTTGTATTTGCTAAGAGCTACGAATTACTAAGTTACTTCTTACGTATCTAAGTTGTATTCTACGTTACTATCCTATATAAGTCCCTTAGACTTATAGCCTGTTAGTATATTACTCCTTAGTAACTTAGGTTCTATTGGTTTAAATTTATATATAAGGTTATAACCTATAACATTTCCTCTTTTATTAGTATTACTATAGATTAGTAGTACTTTTATCTTTTTACTTCTTTTCTACTACTATATATTAGTAGTAGTACTAGCTTTTTAAAATAAGTTTTTCTTTTTTTTTATATTTATATCTTATAAATAACTTATTTTATTTTAGACCTTTTCTACTACTATAGATTAGTAGTATTATTAGTTATCTAAAGTAAGTTTCTTTTTTTCTAAGCTTTAATAGTTTATAACTAACTTATTTAGTTTAAAAGCTTTTATACTACTATAGATTAGTAGTAGTTTTATCTTTTTAAAGTAAGTTTATCCTTTTATCTATCTTTAATAGTTATAACTAACTTATATAGTCTTAAAACTTTTATACTACTATAGATTAGTAGTATTATTAGTTATTTTAGAAATTAAATCTATATATTCTAGTAATATTATATATATATTATTAAGATATCTACTAAAATTTCTCTATCTAAAGAAGATCTATTATCTCCTACTTTAGAACTACCTTCTATAGCTAATTTAGTAGCTATTTTTTAAAATAGACAATTTATTTTAGAATTATTACCTTATAAAGAAGGCGAATATAGACAATTTAAAGTTATTTGTACTAGTTATAGTTTTACTACTAAAGTAAAATAGCCTATAAATACTAGTAATCTATATAGATACTATAAAACTAAATACTTTAATATTACTTCTATAAATATAGACGAAGATTCTAATATAGAAGAAGGTTCTAATATAGATAGTAGTAGTTTAAATACTAATAATACTATAAATAGCTATTTTAAAACTACTAATATAGTAAGAAAAAGACCTAGTTTTGTATTCTTTAGTAGAGAAGAGTATAAGAATAATCTACTATCGTTTATATTAAATAATAATCTTCCTTTTAGTATAGTAGAAAGTACTAGTTTTAATAACTTAGTAAAATATTTAAAAGACAATATACCTACTATAGGTAGAGGAACTATAAGAAAAGAGTTAGATACTTTTTATAAATTAGAAGTTAATAAACTTAAATCTATATTAAATAAAAATACTAGTAAATTTTCTATTACTTTAGACAAGTAGAGATCTAATAATAATATAGACTTTTTAGCTATAACTTTATACTATTTAGATAATAATTTTAATTTAAAGAGCTACCTAATAGGATTTAAAGAACTAAATAATTTTAAGTCTTATACTAGTATAGTTATCTATACTATATTAAATAATATATTAAAGGACTTTAATATTAGAAAAAATTTAATTAGTATTACTAGAGATAACGCCTCTAGTATAAATAGTACTATAGAATTAATTAAAGATAAATATAATCAAAAGTTTAGATATAATATAATAGATATAAAATATAGTACGTATATTTTAAATTTAATAAGTAATAGCTTCCTAGATTATAC
>JALNQK010000587.1:0-10949 GCA_028458525.1 Ophiosphaerella herpotricha
GTATAGAGTATTACTAGTAGTACTTCTCTAGTTCTATATATATAAGGCTCCTCCTCTCTTTATATATAAATAAGAGTTTAGCCTTACCTAATAAAAAAAAAGCTACCTTAGTCTTACTAATATACGTATTATTTGCAGTACGTACCTATATAATAAGGAGTTTTAAGGCCTTAGTCTTACGTAATTAGTTATAGTATCTATTATTCTTTTATATATATTTATTAATAGACTTATAGTATTATAAGTTTAAAGTAAGAGGTATAGTTTATAGTAATATAGTAATTAGAATAGTAGTAATAACTATTAGATATATTAGTATATATATATATATATCTATAGTAAGTATTTAGATACTCTACTTCTAATAGAAGTTATTATATAATTAGTAATAGTAGTAATAGTTTGTAATAGTTATTAGAAGTACTAGATAAAGCCCTAGGTATAGATACCTAGTAATTATTTTTATCTATATATAAAGCTATAATATTATATAAGTATTATTATATAGACTATAAATATAATATTATATACTAAATAATAATATTTATATATATAATAAAGAACTATACTTATTTATATTTAGGTAAGATTTATAAATATAATTTATTCTAAATTTTCTATATATATATTATATATATAGAAAATTAAACTATATCCTAGGTAGAGCTTTATATATAAAGACTATTATAGTAACTATTACTAATACTATTATTATAGCTTTCTATATCCTAGTCTTCTAAAGATAGCCTAGAAATATATTAATATACTATAGAGTAGGTATATTACCTAAGTACTTATCTATAATTATTATAATAAAGTATATTACTATATCTCTAGTAAACTTATCTAATAGGAATTTACTAATAATACTAATAGAAGTAAGTAATAGTTAGGTAATAGTCTATTATTATATACTTGTTATTAACTAAGATATAGTAATAATATAGCTTTAAGAGGAATACTAGTATTTTACTCTTAGCTAATTTAATATAGGAGTTTATAAATTTACCCTAAAGTTAGTATATATATATTATAGTTGGAATAATATACTCTAGCCTAGTAAAGAGGTACTAAAATAGAGGTATTAGGAGGCGCAAATATAGGTTATAATTAATAACTTTCTTTAGGTATTTTGTAAAACTATATATATAGTAGAGTATTATAGTCTATTAATATAAAAGTATATATAATAGTCTATATAATAGTATAATAGTATATACTTATATAGTTATCTCTAGATATAATACCTTTTAGCTTATTATAGTAGTTACTAGTATCTAGGAGTATATAGGTAATAAGTACCTATTAGGATAGTTAGTATAATATATTAGTTAATATAATAGTATAAATATACTTGTAGAACCCTATTATTTATATACTAAATATATAACTTAAATAAGTAATTATCTAAATACTTTATCTTTTAGGAGACTAGAATAATTATATTACTCTAATACTCTTAAATCTAAAGCTATTATTTCTAACTTTAAATTTTTATAAGAGTCTTTATATTCTCTATCTCTTTTATAGAATTAATATTAGGTAGAAACTTGTTAATCTTATAATAACTATCTTTATCTTCTATAATTATCTCTAGCTTATATAGCTACTTAAATACCTTAATTATAGGTAATAGCCTTGTAATAGTTAAGGTAGTAGGTAAGAAAGTATTATTAGGAGGCGTAAATATAGGCCTAAGCTAGTAGACTTAAGTTTATACTATAATAAAGTTACTCCTAGGTATAGCTAGGAATACTAGGTATATAGTTATAATAGCCTATAACTAATACTTATTTATAGTAAATCTATATAAATATTAAGACTATTACAATAACTATTATATAATTAACTTACTATTAGTATATAAGGATATTCTTTAACTAGATATATAACTATACTATTAAATCTCCCTTCTTAGATAGATCTATAGCTATACTAATACTACTAGTAGCTAGGCTAAACTACTTAATAAAAAAACGCAAAGCTACTATATTAAAAGCTATTTTACCCTTAGTAATATTAAGGTTTCTACCTTTTTTCTTATTATAGGTAGTAATATTCTTAAGAGTGTTTAGATTTTAAGAATACTTAGAATCTAGCTTTCTTTTCTTATAACTAGGTAAATCTATTATATAATAGTATTGTAATAGGTAATTTATAGATATATATACCTAAAAGATATATAGAAGTAGTAGGAGTAAGTAGCTAAGTTAAAAAAGTTTAAAAATTAAAATTTTAGCTATATAAATAGCTAGAGGCTACTACCTAGAACTCTAATTAAATAAGTATTATAGATATAGAAAGAGAGATATATATATATACTAAATAATATACTATAAACAATACTCTAGCTATTTTATAACTAGTATATCTTACTTATAAAGAAATAGCTAATAGCCTATTACTATAACTATTACCTATATATATATAATAATAGATTTTTTATACTAAATATATAGTTTTTTAGTATTATATATAAATAAGTAGCTACTAAGAGCTTAAAAAAATAAAGTAAATCTTTCTAGAAGTCTTTATATATATATAAACCTAAATATTATATATAATATATTAATTTATTTATAAGTAACTTATCTTATATATTAGGAAATACCTAATAGGCTATTATATATACTATTATATTATTTTTTTAATTTATATAAATATATACGTAAGGCGTAAATCTACTTTTACTTATAATAGACCTACTTTTCTTAGTATAAATCCTAAGTTATACCTATAGTATCTACTTATAAATACTAATATACCTAAATTACTCTCTTACTAAACTATAACTATTACTATACAATTATAAAGTATATACAAGATCTAATTATAGCTCTTATATTTAAAGGCTATTATAAGCTAAAGGTTATATATAAGTTACTAGTAGGCCTAGTAGCTTTCTAAGGGCCTAAACTAAAACCTAAGCTAAAGCCTAGGAAACCTAAGACTAAATAAGCTATAACAAGTAATACTACTAATAGTAATAGCTTGTAATAGCCTATCTTATATATATTTACTAATATTAATAGTTATAAATCTCTATAAACTAGTTAACTATAACTTTAAAAAAAGAGTTATACTTATATATAGAAGTACTTCTAAAGGTTATAAAAAAGTTATTAAAGTTAAGTTTAGCTATAAGTTTTTACTATTTATACTATTGTTTATTACTAATATATATAACTATAAGGGTTACTAGCTATAGTACCTATTAGTTAGCTTACCTAGGTACGTAGTAATTGTAGTTAGAGTACAACGCAAATAGATATAGGTATTAGGTTAACTATTAATAGGGCTAAGGTATAATAATAATTCTAAACAGTAGATATTAAGAGTATATTACTCTAGGTTAAAGATTAGGATTAATAATACTATCCTAATAATAGTTATCTAGTTAACTATATACTTATATTTTATCTCTTAATTTATTACTCTATAGAATAGATTTATAGATTATTCTAATCTATTAATCTATACTATAGATCTATAGATTAACCTAATCTATTAATTTATATAATAGATCTATAGATTACTACATATAACCTCTTTATATATCTAGGTTATATTCTATATTATTGTTCTATCTAAGTCCTTTAGATTTATAGCCTATTAGGTTATTACTTAAGAGTAACCTAGGCTCTATAGGTTCTAACTCTTGTATAAGGTTATAACCTATAATACTATCTCTTCTCTTAGGCTCTATTAAGCTAAGGCTTTCTCTATCCTAGGTATCTAACTTATTAGGATCCTATTTACTAATTATTCTTTCTTATAAGTTCTTTATACCTACTAAATCTACTCTTTATTATCTTAACCTTACTAACTAAGTACTATACTATAGTATTAAGATATTTCTCTATTTTTTATTATTATTCTCTAGATATTTTATATATATTCTCTTTAAAGCTTAGTAAGGCTTATAAAGTATATATCTAGGCTAATATTTATAGTTTCTATAATATTTCTAGTATATCTATTTCTAAGTATAGGCCTTTAATTATAATATATACGTTAGGGCTAAATTTTATTAGGGAAAGCTACTAACTAGGCTAAAGCAAAACTATTATAATAGATCTTAGAGGCTAAGGCTATATAGGAAGATACTCTAGATATACTAGTAAAAGCTTAGGTGTACCTAGCTTATCTTTATAAGTTATAGGCCTATAATAATAAAAAGATTAGTATATAATATATTATACTTAAGGCTAAGCTAGATACTAAGAGGGTTAGAGTATTATAGTAGCTATCTATTATCTTAAGTAGTTTTATAGTCTCTCCTACTATTCTTAGTACTATTATCTTTCTAGGCGCCTCTCTATCTATTACAAGTAGTAATTATCCTCTATAGGACTTTAATTTATTTCTTAGTTTACTATAAGGTAAGTTACTTAGTTTTAATTTTAAAAATCCTCTAGTAACTTAAAGTAATTAAGATTATCTTCTAGTTCCTATATATATTCTTATAGTTTCTTGTTTTTATCTACTTCTAACTACTTAACTAGGTAGTAGTTTTTTCTATTATAGAGTTAGTATTCTATAATTTCTTAAGCTTTATATTCTTCTTATTCTCTATATATATTAGCTTTATAGACTACTAGTTCTATATCCTATAGTACTTCTTCTAGTAGTAAGGTATAGAATATAAGATATATTTTTATTCCTTTAGGTAGTTTTAATCTATATATAACTAGTATTACTTATTTTTTAATTTTATATAGTCTAATTTTTATATAGTCTAGTTTTAGGCTTAGTCTTTTACTCTTAATATTCTTCTTTTATAACTATACCTTTTTTCTCTCTCTAAATTAGAGTCCCTCTTTATATTTCTAGTTATAGTATCTTACTATTTAATTTCTTAGGAACTTAGTATCTTCTTTTAATTGTTTATATATTTCTTTAATTCTATCTATAATCTTTTATTCTCTAGAGTTCTATTTTTTAGTATTCCTAGGTATCTAGTATATAGTAGGTTTAAATCTATAATTTGTAAAGAATAGTAATACTCCTATTACTACGTTTTTTAAGCTATTATAGGCTAGTTATACTATTAGTAGTAGTACTACCTAATTATTTTAGTTATAATTAAGGTAGTATCTTAGGTATTATTTAACTATCTAATTTATTTGTTCTAATTATCTATCTATCTATAGGTAGTATCCTATAGATATACTATATTTAATTCCTAGTAAAGATATTATAGTACTCTATATACTAGATATAAATCTAATATCTCTATTAGTAATAATTTTATCTAGTACTCTATATTATCCTATAACTAAGTCTATAACTTAGTAAGTAACTTCCTTTATACTACTCTTTTTATTATATAATCTAAAGTATATATACTTTATTAGTTTATTAACTATTATTAAAATACTATTATATTTAATTCCTAAGATTAGATCTCTTAATTTTAGTAGTCTAGTAATAAAGTCTATTATAATTACTCTCTATAGTTATTTAAGTACTTCTATTAGCTATAATATTCTATATAGTACGTATCTATTATATTTATTTCTTTAGTATTCTATATAGTTTCTTAGTACTTCTATTACTATCTATCTTGCCTTTAGTATATAGTAATTTCTTAATAGTCTTTCTAAAGTTTTCTCTATTCCTTAATATCTATATACTAGTAATTTATAGAATTGTCTTATAAATTCCTATTATATCTTAGCTAGTATATAAATTTATCTATATTCTATCCTAAATCTATTTTCTATTTCTTAGGTATTTAGATCTTTCTTAGTTTCTTTCCTAATCTATTAATCCTATTTATTACCTATTATTTCTAAGCTTACAGCTACCCTAGGTTTATTTATTTCTAAGTATCTATACTTATTCTTTACTAGTATAGTTCTTTTAGCTTTAACTTCTTTCTATAGGTCTAGTCTTCTACTTAGTATATCTACTAGTATATTTTCTAATCCTTTTATATAAATTACTTTAAAGTTAAATATTATAAAGTATTCCTACTATCTAGTATATTATTATATTAAGTTTTTATTTATTATAAATCCTATTAGATTCTTGTAATTAGTATAGACTTATATCTTGTATTTAGCTCCTTATAGGTATACTTTCTATTATTTAAGTACCTTATATATTACTAGTATTTCTTTATTATAAATAGAGTAGTTTATTTCTACCTATATTATTTATTTTAAGAAGTACTCTACTAGGTACTTTATTCCTATAGTAAGATCTTCTTATTATAGGGTAATTCTATATATTAAGTTTAATATATCTATATTAACTATTAGTAGTAGTTCTAGGTATAATATTCTTAGAACTAGGTCTTCTCTAAATTTCTTTTTTATAGTATTAAATACTTTTTTATATTCTTCTATCTATTTATAGGGTACGTTTTTCTTTATTAGCTTTATTAATAGTTTTATTAGTTCTAACTATCCTATAATAAATTTTTAGTAAAAGTTTATAAGTCTCTAAAATTATTAGATTTTAGTAATATTCTTTAGTATTAGCTATCTTATTATAGCGTCTATTTTTGCTATATTAATTCTTAGTTATCTAGGTTTAATAATAAATCCTAGAAAGTTAGTTTTCTTAGTATAGAATTTATATTTCCTTATCTTTAGAAATATTTAGTTTTCTACTAAGAGTTCTAATATCTTATATATATATTTTATATATTCTTTATTATTTTTAGAGAATATTAGAATATTATCTAGATATATAAATATAAAGATATCTAAGTATTCTTATAGTATTATATTAATCTTTTCTTAAAATACTACTAGTATATTAGTTAATCTAAAGAGTATAACCTAATATTTATATAATCTATATTATATTCTAAACACTATTTTCTATTTATAGCCTTTTACTATTTAGATCTAGTAGTAAGTATTCTATATATTAAGTTTTATAAAGATTTTAGCTTTACTTATCTTATTCTATATCTTATCTATATAAGGTAAGAAGTATTAGTTTTTATCTATTATAGTATTAGTTCTTCTAAAATCTATATAGAACCTTTTTTCTTTTATTTCTTTTTTATCTATAAAGAGAGTTCTATAGGCTACTAATAAGCTTAAAGGTTATATCTACTTATTCTAGAGTACTATCTTAATATATTCTTTTTTAATCTTTACTTTATCCTCTACTTTTTAGTAGACTAGGCTCTATCTTATAGTTTTACCTTCTTCTAGCTCTATTTTTAGATTTTATAGTTTATATATTAGTTAGTAGTTCTTAGGTTCTATTAAGGGCTCTTCCTATTTCTTGTATTCTTTTAAGAACTTTTCTATATATCTTTTAATATTTACTTGTAGTATATCTTGTTTGTATATAATTTTTCCTATTCTCTAATTAATTTAAGAATTTACTATTTCTAGCTATAGTATTCCTAGTATTATATCTTAGTATTTATTAAGTTACGTTATATCTATAATTAGGTTATAGATCTCTAGACTTTATACTTCTAGTATTAAAAGTTTAGTCTTAGAGCTAACTAGTTCTTAGAATAGTAGTCCTTCTATTATACTTAGTTATTATAGGTACTTTTTTAGTACTTATTATATTCTTTATTATTCTACAAACTTCTTCCTTATAAAGTTTTAGGTAGCTCTACTATCTACTATAATTTAAATTCTTTTCTCTTAGTAGTAGACTTCTATAGTTATATATAGTCCTTTTATTCCTTAAAGTATTTTCTTCTTAGGCTAATACTTTGTTTTAACTTTTTCTTATATATATTTTAGGTATTTATTTTATATATATTTATACTATAGTTTTCTTTATATATATTCCTTAGATAGTTTATATCCTAGCTCTAATACTAAGTATCTTTTTTAGGTTTTTACTAGTTACTATTTATAGACCCTTATTCTTTTAATAGCCTTTATAAGGTTTTAGTTATTATTTCTTTTTAGCTATACCTTATTTATATCCTTAGGTTTCTTATATATTTAATAGCCTACTTCTATATAGAATACCTAAGTAATTTTATAATATATAAAGTAGTTTAATTATACTCTTATATTATTTCCTTCTCTATACTTATCTCTTCCTAGCCTATTTTATACTAGGATATAGTACCTTACTAGTATATTCTATATATAAGTATCTTTAAGCTACTTTATCTTTTTTAATAGTTAGGACTATTTATCTTATATAGGTATATCTCCTATAGCTACTATATTTATCTCTATCTAGTATCTATAGGATATAATCTTTATTTCTTTAGAGAAGTATAACTTCTATTTATTATATACTTCTTCTATTTCTAATATTAGTCTTTATTTTAATAGGAACTTCTTTTCTTATACTAGTACTTCTTGTTTAGAGCTTTCTTAGCTCTCTATACTAGAATCCTCTTAACTTCCTATACTAGAGCTCTCTTTTTCTAAGGTATCCTCTTAATCCTCTTATATTATTTATAATAGGGTTAGGAGTCTTACTCTATAAGTTATTACCTCTAATCCTTTATCTTAATCTTTATAAGTTTCTTCTACTTATTCCTAGATTTATTCTTTTATTACTACTATTTAATTCTATTTTCTTTATAGAAACTATCTTACTCTTTATTTTATATAGATATATATTAGGTATATATCTTTATAGTAGAATATCTAGTATAACCTTTAGTAGTTCTTTTAGCTAGCTACTACTTTTTCTTATAGTTTTTTTATAGGTTCTTTAGAGTTCTTTTCTATCTTATTTATTTTTAACTATATTTCCTTCTTCTTCTTACTTTAGTAGTCTTTTACAAAGTACCCTTTCTTTCTATAGTTATAATAGGTAAGGTCTTTTTTACCTTCCTTTTTCTTACTTCTATAGTCTTTTACGTAATACTCTTTCTTATTATAGTTATAGTATTTAAAGTCTTTCTTTTTACCTTCTTTATTAGTATCTAGGATTATTAGGTCTCCCTAATCCTAGGTATTTCTTACTCTTCTCTACTAATTCTTTTTCTATTCTTAGAGCTTATTATTAATTTAGATAGCCTAGGCCTTTATAGCTTTAAGTATTTATACTTTCTCTATTTAGATTATCTTGTATTAGATTCCTCTATTTAGACCTTATTTAAATTATACTATTAGTACTACTTTATCCTATTTAGTATTTATAGATAGTTATTTAAATATAGATATATATTTAGCTACTCCTTTTATTTACTTTAGGTTAAAGAGTTTTTCTTCTACTTATCTTATAATATCTATATCTCTAAATACTACCTTAAGCCTTATAATAAATTATTTATAGTTACTAAATATTATTACTATTCTCTCTTTTTATTATTTAGGTAGATTAAGCCTAAAGTCTATCTAATATAAGTTAAACTACTTTATTACTTTATCTTTAAAGTATATTCTTATATATATAACTTTCTTTTCTTCTATATTAAAGTATTCTACTTATATATCTAGATATAGTATTACTACTACTAAGAAGGTCTATAGGTACTTCTTTTTTCTATTAAACTTTTTAAGTTCTAGTATTTTTAGTAGTTTCTTTATTATACTTATTCCTAGGTAGCCTATAATACCTTTAATCCTTTCTTAATCCTTAGTAATAGCTCTTACTTAGATCTTATTTTAGTTAATATAGCTTTTTAACTTATTATTTTATTTTAAAAGTTTCTTAATTACTACCTTTATTTATTCTCTATCTTTGTAAAGACTTCTTAGGATTTCTCTTATATTTCTAAAGTCTATATTATCTAACTTATATATTTTAAAGAGTTTTTTTCTTACTAATATAGCTATTATTATTACGTAGCTTAAACTATATATAGCTTATACTTTACTCTCTAAAGTAATAATTATTAAAGTATAAGAGTTACTAGCTATAGTACTTATTAGTTAGCTTACCTAGGTATATAGTAATTGTAGTTAGAGTACAACGTAAATAGATATAGGTGTTAGGTTAACTATTAATAGGGCTAAGGTATAATAATAATTCTAAATAGTAGATATTAAGAGTATATTACTCTAGGTTAAAGATTAGGATTAATAATACTATTCTAATAATAGTTATCTAGTTAACTCTATACTTATATTTTATCTATTAATCTATTACTCTATAGAATAGATTTATAAATTATTCTAATCTATTAATCTATACTATAGATCTATAGATTACTATATATAACTTCTTAATATATCTAGGTTATATTCTATATTATTATCCTATCTAAGTCCTTTAGATTTATAGCCTATTAGGTTATTACTTAAGAGTAACCTAGGCTCTATAGGTTCTAGCTCTTGTATAGAGTTATAACCTATAATAATAACTTAGTAACTATACTTTAAGATATTAAGTACTATTAGAAATTAATTAGTTTTCTAATCTTACTTATACTATTTAAATACTTTATTTAAGAGATTTATATTAGTATTATTCCTAATATTAGGGTAGTAGGTATAGTAAATAATATTTACTAGTAATAAGCTATAATTAATACTATTTAGGTTACTATAGAAGACTACCTTGTTATAATATTTAGTAGTAAGTAATATTAATTGTAATAGTCTATATAATAGGCTAATACAATTTCTAGCTAGAAATCTTACTTTAATCTATACTAAGAGGGTTACTATTATATAGAAAGACTTTACCCTAATATTCTAGATTTCTTCTATTATAGACCTATACGCTAGATCAATAACTAATATTTACCTTAAGATAGGCTATTAGCTAGTAATAGGCTATAATAGTATATTATAGATTTATTAGATTTAAGAGGTCTAATATAGAGGTTACGAAAAAGGCTTTTTAGTAATAGCTAGGTAGATTAATTAATTAAGGAGGTTTAAGCAAGTATGTAATAAATATATGTAATAAATAGTTAATTAATTAATTGTAGTAATTAGTTACTCTAATTAACTAATTAACTATTCTATCTCTAACCTCTATAACCTAGCTACTCTATATACTTAAATCTACCTAGTTTACTAAGGTTGCCTAGTACAGCTAGTAGA
>JALNQK010000588.1:0-10890 GCA_028458525.1 Ophiosphaerella herpotricha
TACTACAAGGTTTATCTTTTATACTACCTATTTTATACTATTTCTTTATAATCTTGCTTATAGCTAACTATATATACCTAAAAAACTCTATAGCTTTACTCTATACTATACCTACTAATACTATCCTAATAATATAGTTATATATTTCCTAACAAATATTTAGCTTTTTACAAGTATTTCTATCTATCTCTTGTCTAAATCGGCGCTATATAGCTATAGTTATAGTAGCTTAAAGTTAAGATTATATTTAGAGGTATATAGTAGGGTAGGCTTAGTATTCTAAACTTTTAAAATATAACTATAGCTAGTTAAGCTATTTATAGTAGTATATAATATATATACTAGTTATTATTATTTAAAGTTCTTCGAACTTACTTAGGAATAAACTAAGTTAAGCTAAGGAATATACAAGCTAATAGAGCTAGTAGTACTAGTTACTTAGCCTAGTAGAACTAGTTAATAGTACTAAGCCTACTCTTCTAGCCTCTTATTCTAGAACCCTTATATTTCTCTAATTAATAATTATCTTTAATTACTTTTAGCTTAAAGTTATAGTTATAGTACTATTTATAGCTAAAGATATATATATATTATATTTCTACTTAAAGTTCTATAAATTTCTTTAGAGGTTTATCTTTAAAGGCTCTTATATTATTCTTTATAAAAAGTAACTCTAATTATAAATATAATAGTATAGCTATATAATAGTATATATTTAATACTAACTTAAATATAATATTTCTTTACTTTAATATTAAAATATAACCTTTACTACTTCTAAAAAGCCTAATCTTAATATATTAGTTTACTTATTAAAAGATAATATTAATATAGATATTTATATTAGGACTAACTCTTTTAAAATTAGTAAGACTAGTTATCTATATTCTACCTATTAGATTTAGCTAAATAGTTTAAATATAAGATCTAAGTTATTATCTAGTAAGTTTATAATAGATAGTTTATATAAAATAAATAACTTTACTTTAATCTTAAATAAAACTATACCCTAATTATTAATAAATACTCTAGGCTTCTTTTATAACCCTATAGCTATCCTCTCTATAACTAATTAGTTAATAATACTATTATAGTTTTTCTTTATAGCTTTCTCTAGTACTTTATCTATAGAATATACTTTACTTTTTATATTAGTTACTCTAGAAGTATATTATTTTTAGTTAATAGTATCTTAATTCTATATTTATAGGATTTATACATAGAGTTTATCTAGGTAGTAATATTACTATTTCTAATATGTAATATATATCTACTAACTTCTATAAAGTAAAAAACTCTTTTATAGTAAAAATATTTTATTCTTTAGACTTCTATTTAATTATTATAACTAGTACTTTCTTAGATTATAGAGTATTTTATAAATTATTCTAGTAATATACTTTATAATATAGTAAGATAAATAAAAAGTACTTTAACTTTTAGTAACTAGAAAACCTTACTATATAATAAATATTACTATAATTTTATAAGAGTAAACTATTATTACTACTCTAAATATATTATATTTCCTTTAAACTAAAAATTATATTTATATTATTACTTCTAAGCCTAATTTAAATAGTACTTTCTTTTATAGTATAATAGACTTCTTTTTCTATAGTACTAAAATTAAGTTTCTATTACTTTAAATTTTTATAGAATAGCTTTATTTAAGCTTTAAAACTTCTTTCTACTACTTAGAAGCTAGTATTAGTATTATAGGTACTATTAAGGGTAAATTTATATAGAGCTACTATATTAGTTAGTACTTCTAAATCTCTAATTCTAGCTAATATATAATAACTCTATACTTTTTAAATTAATATATCTATATATATAATATATATATTCGTGTAATATATACTTTTTTTAAAATTATAATCTTAAAGATAAAGCTATAAAGCTTTATATAATAGCTATTATTAAAAGATTTTATAGTAGAGTAGTAAATAGAAGCTTATAAGTAATTTAGATAATCTAAATTTTACTTAGAAGTAAAAGTTATAGCTAAGTAAGTAGTTTTAAGTAGAGCTACTATATAGCTACTAAAAACTCTTTACTAATATAACTTTACTAAAATTTAATATTTATAAAAACTTTTTTAATAATAATATTTATTAGTATTTATAAAGTAAGTTATAATAAACTACTTAAAAAGTTTCTAGAAATTATTAAATTATACTTAGTATTAAGAAAGTTATAAACTAGTAAAAACTAAATATTTTAAAACTAGTATTAATTTCTATATTAATATCTTATTAATAATATTAATCTATAAAACCTTACTATATTCTAGATATATATAAAAATTATTTATATAATAGTTTTCTAGTATATAACTTAAACTTATAAAGTAAAGTTAGTTATACTAAAATATAAAAAAAAAATACTATTTAAATTTATATAGTTTTATAATATTATAAATAATATATATTAAAGATTATATATATTAAAGTACTTTAAAATTAAAATTAAACCTAGTATATCTTTATACTAAAAACTAGTTTATTAATAAAAATATAGTAGTTATAATAATATTAAAATTAACTAATTTCTTATTTTATTTTAATTTTATAGTTATAAATAGTATATAATAAATTTTAATATCTTTAATTACTACTTATATTAGATTAAACTATTAGATTAGTAATATAGCTAGCTATAAATAGAAATATACTATAGCCTATATATATACTTATATAATCTAACTTATATATAAGCTTAACTATAAGCTAGCTTATAAGCTAGCTTATAGGCTTATAGTAATAAAGTAATATTAATAGTAATCTAGATAGTAATTAATCTTACGCGTACGTATATATATACTAGTACGTACTAAGAGCTTAGTAAGTAACTTTAACTATAGTAAGGCTTAACTCTAGTATTATACTAGTAGCTAAGCTAGTATATTAGTAGACTCTAGGTATATCTAGACTTAGCTAAAGTAAGTACTAGTATATAAAGTAGTATATCCTATACAAAAGCCTACTTTAACTAAAGTAGTATATCCTATACAAAAGCCTACTTTAACTAAAGTAGTACTTTTACTTAAGTACTCTTTTAGCTAAAGCTTAATAAACTTAACCTAAATAAAGGCTTACTTTAGAAAAGCTTTAGTAAGCTAAGAATCTTAAAGATATTAAGAAGAGTATAGAAGTAGATAGAATAACCTAGAACTTACTTAATTAATTATTAATTTATTATAGAGATTTATTATATACTTACTTAAACCCCTTTAATTAAGTAATCTACTTAGCTATTACTAAAAGCCTTTTTAGTAACCTCTATATTAAACTCCTTAAATCTAATAACTTATTAATAGAGTATTTTATAAAATACTCTAAAATATTATAAAATAAAATTATTAGTACTTTAATTAGTATAACTATATAGATATAAGAATATATAGTATAAAAATTTAATATAATATACTCTATAAATAGATCTATAATTATTATATTTAAAATATAGAGATTAAAACTAATTTTAATATACTTAATTTATATACCTTAATAACTCTTTTAATAGTATATATATTAAGTAGATTTTAAGCCTATTTAAAGTTATAATAATAGACTTAAACTAGAATAAATAAAAATATATTATACCTAGTATTAAGAAAGTTATTATACTTTTAAAAAATTATTAGCTTAAAAAATAAGTAGTTATTTTAAAAAGTTAATTATATTTAGAATATAGTATATTATAAATATATTATACTATAAAACTATAATATAAGTTTTACTAATACTTTATATAATAAAAGTTTTTAAAAAATATTAAATTTTAGTAAAGTTATACTAGTAAAGAGTTTTAAGTAGCTATTAGATAGTATAAGGGTATAGTATACTACTAAACTAAATTCTTAAAAAGAAGCTAATAGCTAGTTAAGCTATTTGTAGTAGTATATAATATATATACTAGTTATTATTATTTAAAGTTCTTTAAACTTACTTAGAGATAAACTAGGTTAAGCTAAGGAATATACTTACTAATAGAGCTAGTAATACTAGTTACTCGGCCTAGTAGAACTAGTTAATAGTACTAAGCCTACTCTTCTAGCCTCTTACCCTAGACCCCTTATAGATAGCTTAGTAGCTCTACTTAAAACTACTTGCTCTAGCTATAACCTTAGCCTCTAGGCAAAATTTAGATAGTCTAAATTACTTACAAGCTTCTATTTACTACCTACTATATAATCTTATAATAATAGCTATTATATATAGCTCTATAGCCTTATCTTTAAGATTGTAATTTAAGTAGGGGTATGTATTACGCGAATATATATATTACGTACACAGATACGTTATATATCTATAGGTATCTTATTATAAGATATATAGCTGTGTAGATTGTACAAGCGCTTAGAATATTGTTAAATCTAACTTAGGATTAGGAGTAGTAGTAGTGCTAAGATACAGCCCTAGTACTATTAGGTAGTTAGCGCGTTGCTAAGTATTAGAACCAGCTTCGATACAATTATCCCTACAACTTCAAGATGTAGTCTAACGCACGATAACCTCGATTACTTCTAATTAAGCACAGCTCTACACTATTACCTTGTTCTCGACTTCTAAAAGCCGCAGTTGTTCTCTCTGCTAACTAAACGAAAGACCTAATCAAGCCTACTAGCGCCGATTCCTAGACTAAGCAAGTAGCAGAGATCTAGTCTCAACTCGTTGAAGGGAAAGACAGTAACACAGGTGAGGTATAATATAAGATAGGGTGGCGTAGCCCTAGAAATTAAAGCTTGCGCTTCAGCAAATAGGTTGAGCGTTACTGGTAGTGATGGCGGCTATGCCTGGTAACGCACTACACTATCTAGGGCTGCATGCCGTTCTGTCACCGGAAACGATAGTTATATCTCTTCCTAACGCCATTCATTCTATGCGTTTACAGTAAGGGTCTGTCCAGAGCGGGCCGACTGTCCTCCCTGCTGGCGTAATCGGGGCGTCCGTCTGCTCTAGCTAGACTTAAGTGGCAAATATTTAATACGTAATTCTGCACGTAGACATCTTTCTCGAAGCTTCACTGTGGCAAACTGGCGAGCTATTTCTTCATGCTGATCCCCGGCCCCTCTATGAAAAAAAGAGAATAGTAAAATATAATAAGCAATCATTATATAAATGTTTTGACTGTACCTAGAATGTGTTAAGCTCAACTTTGCACATCCATACCTATCTAATTCCAACACTAGTACCAATCATCTTCTCTGATACTACTAAACACAATAGTCGATACTCTGAGGGTAGCCGTATTAGGTTCTCTAAATTGTATAACTAGCTATGACTGCATTTGCTGTTCGTCTACCTTCAAGTCTTGCAAGACTACAGCTCCCGCTAGACGAAGACGTTCTACGACGACGAGGTGCCCACTCTCTGCCGCTGCCTGGAGTGCTGTTCTTCCATTATTTCTTGCCGCAGCTGCATTGACGTCTGCCTTCTCTTCAAGTAGCCTCTCTACGACGGCGAGGTGCCCGCCTTCTGCCGCTGCCTGGAGTGCTGTTCTTCCTCCATCGCCTGCTGCTGCATTGACGTCTGCCTTCTCTTCGAGTAGCTGCTCTACGACGCCGAGGTGCCCGCCTCCTGCCGCTGCCTGGAGTGCTGTTCTTCCATAATAATCTCCTGCTGCTGCATTAACGTCTGCCTTCTCTTCAAGTAGCCTCTCTACGACGGCGAGGTGCCCGCCTCCTGCCGCTGCCTGGAGTGCTGTTCTTCCATAATAATCTCCTGCTGCTGCATTGACGTCTGCCTTCTCTTCAAGTAGCCTCTCTACGACGGCGAGGTGCCCGCCTTCTGCCGCTGCCTGGAGTGCTGTTCTTCCTCCATCGCCTGCTGCTGCATTGACGTCTGCCTTCTCTTCGAGTAGCTGCTCTACGACGCCGAGGTGCCCGCCTCCTGCCGCTGCCTGGAGTGCTGTTCTTCCATAATAATCTCCTGCTGCTGCATTAACGTCTGCCTTCTCTTCAAGTAGCCTCTCTACGACGGCGAGGTGCCCGCCTCCTGCCGCTGCCTGGAGTGCTGTTCTTCCATAATAATCTCCTGCTGCTGCATTGACGTCTGCCTTCTCTTCAAGTAGCCTCTCTACGACGGCGAGGTGCCCGCCTTCTGCCGCTGCCTGGAGTGCTGTTCTTCCATAATGATCTCCTGCTGCTGCATTGACGTCTGGCTTCTCTTCGAGTAGCCTCTCTACGACGGCGAGGTGTCCGCCTTCTGCCGCTGCCTGGAGTGCTGTTCTTCCATAATGATCTCCTGCTGCTTCATTGACGTCTGGCTTCTCTTCGAGTAGCCGCTCTACGACGGCGAGGTGTCCGCCTTCTGCCGCTGCCTGGAGTGCTGTTCTTCCTCCATCACCTACTGCTGCTGCATTGGCGTCTGCCCCATTTTGGAGTAGCTGCTCTACAACCTCAAGATACCCTCTTTCTGCCGCCCACGATGTCAATGTCCGACCATCCCTATCTCTGAAATCGACATCAGCCTCGCCTATCCGAAGCAGATGTTTGAAGAGTCTCTCGTGCCCTTCCCTCATTGCACAAAACAATGGCGTCCAACCGTTATGACTATGCATGAGGTATCGACTTCCTTCCCCCTTGAAGAGTAGTAAGACATTCGCCGCATCATAGATTCGATCACTCTCCATCGAATCCAAATCAGTCTCTTGTAAAGCCATCTCATAGCTCGTCATAGCTTTTTTGAATAACTCCTCCGCTGCTTGATACTTCTTGACATCCCCTAACACGAGTCCATGATTCCAGTAGCGGCCGGCTTCCTCTAAATGACCTTCCGATTCTTGTCTCTCATTTCTTAGGCTCCAACTAGTGGAGTGCATCCAAGCTTTGAGCTGTCCTAGATTGCTCAACCTCTCAATAGAGCCGCCCCAGTCCCAAACAAGGGTGAACTCACGAGTGCAGGCTTTGGTTAACCACGGAACTTCTGACCACTCGAAAAATCTACCCACGTTTGGTATAGAGCGCGGAGGCTGCGCTGAAATCACGATAGCAGCTGAGAAATCTTGCTGTAGTCTGATGATCATGGGTCTTGCTGCTCCTTCAAGGTAACAAATGAGATCACCCTTAAGAATTGATTTTGCCGAATCCTGAATAGTCCAGCAAGCGCTGGTTTCCCTTGCATATTCTGGTTGCACTAATATATTCCTCCAGGAGACATTCAGACTTTGTCTATTATCCCAACTTATGTCGCTGTCGACCGATGATATCGTACCGAGAATGCAGCCCTTGCCTCTAAATATTACAGCTTCTTTATTCGGCCGGGCTTCCACAGATAACTTATCGCTGACCGCAAATTTAGCTAGTCGCTGCAGGATGTCCTCCCACGGCTCTTGGTAGTTGGGAAACAACTTGGCTCTCCTAGGGTCATCAGAGCTCATGCCAAGCAACGCATACACCTTATCATGGCGTTCCGTAGCTTCGTGAGTGTGATACATATCGAGCAGCTCACCTAGTGAGCAGATACCTTTCGGAACACCGCCTGAGCTGCTATGGTTAAGCCTAAAGATAGCACCCCTTATCAGGTATGTTACAGAACGGATAAGATTCTGCAAGCCCGTGCAGGCTTCGTACAGGCTATGCAATGAATCTACGCCCAAGCAAAAGGCATATCCATCGACCTCGATGCGACCACATGCAATCCGAATGTGCCGAGCGGCAGCAACTTCCTGGAGCACCTGAACTATTCTTTAGCACTGTGTCCCAAGGTTGTAAATGGATTGTGTTCCATTACCCAGATACGCCGGAACCAATTCCGTTGAAGCAGTTTTATGACTGCTCGTTGAACTGTCACATCATCTGTGAAGCTTAGGCCTCTATCATTCCCTGCACGGACTATCGCTTCGAGAGCTTGGTCACTATCGTCTGCCTCTTTTCCAAGCCAAACTACTACACTGTATGCTTGGGTGTAAATCCTGGCCATCAACTGAATCTGTTTCTCCTTCTCTTCCTCATTTCCTTGGTTGATGCAAATAGCATCCACCCATATGATTCGTTCAAAGGAGCGATCTCGAAGACGCGATAACGCAGCGTGAAGGTTTTCCGTAACATCGAAGCGATGCTTCCCTATAGATATAGGCAAAGTCTTGTTTTGATCGCCCCATACGTAGGATAAAGCCTCGTACAAATGAGTCCCTTTGCCCGCTTCCTGTAGAGAGTAGCCGAAGAGCTGACATTGTATAGGGGCAACCCCATCCCCATGTGGCATTAAGCGAAGCAAGCGAATACTATCAGGCCCAGGCAAAAGCGAAGAATAAGGGTACGGAGATATGGCACAAGACATCGTACGCAGCAATTCGAACCTGTGCGTGTTTTATAGTTCTGGTGGGTAGTGCGATGGAGGCAGCAGCTTATCTGACTATGAAATAACCGAGGTTGAGATGACTACGCCAGGCTAGGGTTAGCGTGTGCGCAGCTCTAAGCGAGCTCAACTTAACTTAGCCCCAACACAATATTTTTACAATACGTTAACATTACGTTTGTAACACGTTCTACTACACAATATAATACTAGGAATTCTTAATAACTATATAAGTTAGTTAAAACGTAATTTAATTGCGCTCTAACGTAGTTTACAAGCGAGCTACTATTACAAGGAGGCTATACGGAGGTGCCTTTCAAAAGTCCTTGCCTACTGCCTCCGGGAATAAGCTACATGCGCTACAATCTTAATTCAGTTACCTCTCTAATATCTATCTACACCCCTCCCTTCCTTGTACTTATTCCTACCTTCTAGCTTAATAATCTTCTAAATATATATAGGAATACGCTTAATCTAAGCTTATATTTTATCTTAAGATAGGTCTTTCTAATACTTCTCCTAGATATAGATTACTTTAGCTCTACTCTTTAGTACCCCCTTTTTTATAGTATTCCGCTTTATCTATAGCTAACAAGGCTTAATAGTATTAAGATTAGGTAAGTTACTATTCTAAAAGAGCTTCTAGATTTTATATTAATTATATACGTATTATTAAATATAGTAGTTATAGAAAGGTACTTTATCTTCTTAAATAATTATTCTAGGCTATTTAATTATATACTCTTTAGTAAAAGGAAATAACTTAGGAAAGAGAATAACTATCTAGTAATAATACTAGTTAATCCCTAAGCCTTTACCTTACTTAAGCTTCCTATTTATTATATTCTACTTCTATTAAGGCTTTTAACCTAGCTTATTCTATAGACTAAAGTAATATATACTATTCTTAAGCTCCTATTATTCTTTTATTAAAGGCTTAAGCTCTTAGCTTAGTTTCTTAATATAGAGAGAAGTAGCCTCTTTCTCTATATTTATCTCTAGTATCTAATAGTAATATAGACCCTTTTTATTATACGTAAAGTACTCCTAAAATATAAACTTAGAATAGCCTTTCTACTTCTTATAAATATAGCTATAGATAAAGGCTTTATCTAACTCTCTTCTAAATTCTATATCTACTATATCTATAGAGAAAGATAATAGATATCTTATCTAACTAAATAATATTCTTCTAGTCCTTAATTATCTAGTCCTTATATAAGAGATACTACTTAAGCTATTCTTTCTTTATCTTCTTTATTAACCTAAGCTTTTTTATTAGCTTTATCTTCTTAAATCCTACCTTCTATAAGACTTGCAATACTATTACAGGTAATATTTATCTTATTAGCTACTAGTTATTAAATATCTATTATATATAGATACTATTACTAGTAAAGGTTATAAGTATATAAAATATTATCTTTAACAAATATATAATCTTTAATAGTAAGACTAAGAACTTAATAGATAACTTTATATATTAAACTCTAGAAGAGATTATAACTTATATACGTACTATTAAGCTACTTATACTAACTTATTAGCCTAAAACTAAGTTATTCTATAAAGATAATATAGAATTAGATATATTAACTTAATTAGATAAAGTTAACTTATATAGATACTATTAAGGTAGGAAGATTACTAACTACTACCTAACTCTACTAGTATTACTACTACTAGTAGTACTACTAGCTTAGCTAATAGCTAGTACGCTTAAGCCTATAATAAATAACTATAATAACTCTAGCTTATCTAAAACTATACTATAGGTAGTAGCTTTTATTACTAGAACTTAAGTAGGTAATATTAGGGGATATAGAGGAGAAGTAATAGGTAAGGCTAAGATAAAGAAACTACTTGTAAAAGGTATAAAGCTCTATCTAATTTAGCTCCTATTTCTACTAATATACTAAACTAATCTAGATAGCTATCTAATAGGTAAGTAATTTAGAGAAGCTAAATAAGTCTATCTAGATAGCTATTAATAGATAAAATTATAGACTAAAGTACTAGCTAAACCTATTAAGCTATTTAGCTAGTAGATACTCGATTATATATAGGTTTATATATATAAACTTAATAAAGAGTATAACTTTATTAAGTATAAAGCTTAACTTATTATCTATAGAAACTAGTAATAAAATATTATATCTTAAGATACCTATATAGCTATACTAGCTAGCTACTCCTTTTAAATACTAATAGTAATTATAGCTAAGTATAACCTTAAGTTAAAGTAGTTTAATATTATAAATACTTTTATCTATACTATAATTAATAGAGAGATATAAATAAGAATACTAAAAGGCTATTAAAAGACTTATTAGATAAGATATATAACTTAGATATATAACTTAGATATATAACTTAGAGTATAATCCTAAGCTACTAAAAAAGTACAATCTTCCTAGCCTCTTTCTCTCTAAAGTATAGTACGCTAGCTAGTATAACTATAAGAGGCTAGGGAGCTAGACTATTATATACTAAATAGTTATTATAAATATTATAGTCTATTACGTTATTATCTAAATAGTATAGAGCTAAACTAATTTAGTAAAGATAGTAGCCCTCTACTAGC
>JALNQK010000589.1:0-10881 GCA_028458525.1 Ophiosphaerella herpotricha
TTTTTGTTTTTGTTTTAGACGTAAAGAGCTTTAAGCTAATTTAAAGTCTTTAAGTAGTTTATCTATATCTTTAAAGTCTATAGTAGGAGTCTATATATCTTAGGATTTATTATATCCTTTCTATTTTAGGAGGTACTTAAGTTGTCCCCTCCTTTAATATTTCTTAAAGATTCTTTTAACTTCCTATACTTCTTCTTCTTCCTCTATTACCTTAGGTAGCTAGGTATTATCCTCTACGCCTGCTTAGGGTTTCTATCTCTTAAGGAGGGAAACGTAGAATACGCTATAAATGCGGTAATAGGGTAGTAGGAGTAGGTAATATACCTGCGTTCTAACTATATCTTATACCTAGAATAGCTTAATAAACTTATTAGATAGTTTCTTGTATAGTTAGTGTACAAGGTTTAGATTCTTTATACTTAGTAGAACTAAGTCTTTTTTCCTAAAAGTCTCTAGTTTATATTTATTGTTATAGTATTGTACTTAATACGCTTGTACTTTTTATAGAAACTCTATAAGTATTGTTTATATACTGTATATATACTTTACTTACTAGACTATATCTAGTACCTCTCCTTCTAGCCTACTATCCTTAGGAGGGTATATAAGGATTAGATATTTACTTAATATAGTATAGAAAGGAGTAGTCTTTATTACTTTATAAACTAAGTTATTATACGCAAACTACGTAGTTTTTAGTAAGGTAACCTAGTTATCTTAGTTTATTAACGTAAAGATTCTTAAGTACTATTTAAGAGTCTAATTCTAGTGTTTGGTTTACCTGTTAGTCTATAGGTAGAAAGCTGTACTTAACCTACGCTTTACCTATAATTAGTAGTATATTTCTACCTAAAAGTTTAAGGTAAAGATTAAGCCTCTATCTAATACAATACCTTTTTGTATCCTATAACTTAGGATAATATTGTTAAAGTATGCCTCTACAAATTACTATACGTTCTACTTCTTAAGTACTAGGATATAGATAGCTATCTTTAATAAGTAGTCTACTATTACTAGTATTGTATTATAAACGCACCTAAAGCTATCCTTTAAAGGTAGGAGGTCTATAATAAAGTCTAGAGAAACTTCTTTAAAGATATTACTTAGGATTAGTAAAGGAGTTAATTCTCTATATTACTTATACCTTAGTGCCTTACTTCTTTAGTATACTATATATATTCTTATATACTCCTAAACGTCTTAATCTATTAATAGCTAGTAGAAGTACCTAGCAATTAACTTAAGCGTTCTACGTGCGCTAAAGTAGCCTACTATATGCGAATTATAGTTCTAGAATAAAATCTCTTACCTAATAGTAGGTTCCTCTAGAACGTATAATCTACCTTTATATCTTAGGACTTCTTTATTATCTAAGCGCTATATATACACTCTACTATAGTATTAAGTACTTTTAGTATTTATTAAACTCTATACTCGTACTTATACAAAGGTATCCTTTTACTATAGTCTATACAAGGTCTTTAGAAACGCTTTAGACTCTACTAATATAGGTTTGCTACTAACTAACTCTCTAGCTATTAAGTATAGTATATATAGTATATATTCTATAGTACTAGTAGTAGGAGTCCTTTTAGTACTATAGTCTCTAGTACTATACGTCTTATATATACTTTCTAAGCTTAGCTTAGTTATAGATTCTCTTACTCTACTAGTTATCTCTACCCTAGCTATTAAGCTTGCTAGTAACTTTTGCTAGAGAGTAGGTAATAAGCGTACTAATAATAGATTCTCCTATTTATAGTTGTATCTTCTTAAGAGACTATTTGTAGGGTTTAACCTACTAGCTTAGTATTTTACCTTAAAATCAAAAGCTCCTAAGTATATTACCTAGCGCGCTTAGCGCGGGTTTAGCTTATATACAGCGCGTATTAAGCGCAGGTTATTATAATCTATTAGTACCTAAATAGTATACTATATACTTTTAAGATAGTACTACTATTGTTTAAAGCTATAAATAATAGCTAAAAGCTTAGTATTATATATTTTATAGTTTAGTTCTACTTCTTGTAGTTTTCTTAATATAAAGGCAACTAGGTGCTATTTCTTATTAGGGTAGAGCTAAGATAGAATCCTAGATATTATAAACGCAGACGTATCTATCTCTAAGTAAATAGGTAGCGCTAGGTTATAGTAGTATAGTATAGGTATACTTGTAAAGCACGTTTTAAGTTCTTTAAAAGCTTTCTATACTAAGTCTAGCTAATAAAATTCTTACTTTCCTTTTAAGAGATCTATAAGGAGTACTATTTTATAGGCGTATCTCTTAATAAACCTTTAATAGAAGTTTGCAAAGCCTAGAAATAATTGTAGTTTCTTAATACTAGTAAGCTCTAGCTATTACGTAATAGTCTCTATATACTTAGGTTTAACGCGTATACTACGTCTTATAATAATAAATCCTAGGAAATATACTTTATTAGATATAAAAGTGTACTTCTTTAGGTTTATAAAGAGTTCTACCTTCCTTAATACTATAAGTATAGAGTAGATAGTATACTAGTAGAGCGTAATATTATTACTATAGGTATATATAAGTATATTATTAAGGTATACAATATAAATATAATCTAGATATCTACTAAGTACTTTGTTAATATACGCTTAAAAGCTTGTAGGGGTATTTATTAGCCTAAAAGGTATAACTAGGTACTTAAAATACCTATAGTAAGTATAGAAGGCTATTTTCTACTTATTACCTGCCTAGATTCTAATCCTATAGTAGGCGTCCTTAAGATCTAAGGTTATATAGTAGCGTGCGCCTAATAAGTAGTCTAGCGTCTCCCTAATTAGTAGGAGTAGGTACTAATCTTTTACTATAATCGAGTTTAGCCTATAGTAGTTAATATAAAGGTATAAGCTTCTATCTTTCTTTAGAACAAAAAGGATAGGTACTCTTACTAAGCTATTACTATAACGTATCTAGCCTTTATAGAGTACGTCCTCTAAATAAGTATAGAGTACCTTAAGCTTGCGTGTAGAGAGATTATAGAGTAGCCTAAAGAGAGGTTCTTTTCCTACTATTAGTAAGATTGCGTAATTAGAGTTCTTGAGGTAGAGTAATACCTATACTACGGCCTTATCGAATACGTTACTATATTCTGTTAAGGCGTTAGGGATACGCAGCTCGTACGCTATTAACGTAGTATAGATACGTGCGTTATATTCTAAGTCGATTATATTAGTCCTAAGTACTCCTAGTAGATAAGGTTCTATCTAGGTTTTCTCTAGGTCTTTTGCAAAGTCCTTAACTATATATAACTATACTTAGGTAGTAGAAGTATATTCTTAGTACTAGGTCTATAAGCTATAATTAAGCTATATTCTTTTCTTCTTAAAGAAAAAATTACTAAAGAAAAAAGATACTCTTTCTTTATCTACTCTATATACTATAATCTTAGACCTACGCGTTATATTACTATTATTAGTAAGGCGTACCTAAAGCTTATAGGTAGTATAAGTATTTTACTTCTAGGCCTCTATCTAACCTAGCCTAGAGAGCTTAGCGTCCTTAATTAGCTTTAGTCCTATTTCTACTATAGTTTACTAACTAATAAGGCTAATATCTACCTAGGAGTCTAAAATAACCTAAAGCTTTATTTCTAGTTTTAAACCTAAAGTTACGCTATACGTGCGCTATATACCTAGTAGGATATTAATTAACCTTTACCTTACTGTCCTAGAGCTAACGATAAGGCTAGGCCTTTTCCTACCTAGTTTACGCGGACTAGGATGTAGTTAGGATTACTACTTCTATACTTATAAGCGTAGTATCCTTTTTTATAGTATTTAAAGTATTTAATAGTAGACTTATCTATTAGCTTGTTTTAGGGGGGTTTTACTTCCCCCTTTAACTAAGCTTTCCTTAAGTTTACCTTACTTACACTATTTGTTTGTTAATCGTATATATTTGTTATACTACGCAAATTTTACTTAAGAGTTAAGCCTAAAGTAATAAGGTCTTTCCTTATAGCTAGAACCTAGTAATAATTAGTAATAGCTCTTTGTAACTTGGGTTAAAGTTTTAAAAAGAGATGCTAGACTCTCTATTCTTCTATATACTAAGGAAGCTAGTCCTTAAAGATATCTAAGTATCTAGTAAATAATCTTATACTTTATTCCTTACGTTAAGTAGCTGTAGAGTGCGCTGTTGCTACTTCTAAACTACGATTAATAGGGTTAGAGAGTAGGTTAAGTAGGTAGTTCTTAAAGTATCTCTACGTAAGAGTCTTATCTACGTTATAGTTATACTTATAGTACGTATACTATTGTTTATATAGGTCTCCTACAAGATACTATATAGCCTAAAGGACTTTGTTTATATCTTCCTTAAAGTTTTAAGGTATAAAGTAAAATACTATTTTATACAAGTAATAGAACTCTTAGTACTCTTTTAAAAACTTACCCTTATACTCTATAAGGTTTTTAGGATAGAGTATATACTTTACGCGCGTGTTATTAGTTAAGAGAGTTGTATTTTACTTACGTAAAGCTAGAATAGTAACCTTAGAATTATTTTTAGGGGGTGTAACGTAGGGAGTAGCTTGTTCTTGTTCTAGGCGTATAATTTCTTCTTCTAAGGCGTAGAGTATACGTAGTTAGATTAGTCTATTGCGCCTAATAGTTACTTTATAAATACAATCTTTAATTGTTATAGGTATACTTAGGGCGCGTTCTAGTTATACGCTACTTGCGCTCTATATAGAGTCTTGTTTAGCTATTAACTAAGTGTTTTCCTCTATAGTTGTAGCCTAGCGTAAAGAGTGTATATTTGTTATCTCTAGACTATTAGCGAAGAAGTATTATTATATTAAGGGTAGCTAGAAGGTAATAGTACTTGCTATAGGCTATAGAAGATAGTAAAGGGATAATAGTAATTTAAGTAAAATTCTTAAGAAGGTAAATAATACTTACTTAACTCTATACGCAAGTATAGAGCTTCTTATACACTAGCGCAGTAGACTAGCCCTATACTAATAGCGCACCGACCTTGCACTAGAGCGCACTAACCTTGCTCTAGGCTAAGGACTATAACTATAATATATCTAGGGTATTACAAGATCTTAGGGGTCTCGTAACCTTGTTATATTAACTCTATTTAAATACTACTTGTTTAGATATTATTAATAAAGTATAAAAGCTCTATAAAGCTAAAATAAGTAGAAAGACTTTAGTAGAAGCTCTTGTATACCTCTTTAAAATATATAAGGATAATAATAGTAGTAAATACTTTTACTATATATAATATAACTAGTTTAGGTATATTTATAACGTATACTTTGCCTATCTAGCTTACTTTAAAACTATTAAAGAAAACCCTAATGTTATCTAAATTAATACTACTTATAAGGTTAACTAGTTTAATATACCTTTACTATATATAGTTAGAGAGACTTACTACTATAATTCTTATAATATATACTTTAGTTTTATAGTAGGAGAAGATATTACTTATTATAAATAGTATATACAAGCTCTCTAAGAGCTATTTAAGTTACTTAAAGTAGTACTAAAGTACTTTATTATAGACTAAGATACTACCTTAAAGGCTACTCTTACCTAAATATATAGTAGAATCCCTTAGTAGCTATATATCTAGTATATTAACTAGAACGTTTTAAAGTATACTATTAAGTATTAGGATATCTAGCTAGTATCTATAGATACTACTAAGGCTAGGTAAGAAGAAAAGAGGACCTCTTTTATAGTAAAATAGAGTAAGTTAGTAGGTACTAAGAGTATACTAGAGTTCTAGTATATATAGAGGAGTATTAAGTATAACTATAGAGTATCCTAAATACTTATAAGGTAAATAAAATTATAGTAATTACTATATATAAGAAAGTAGGTAGAATACTACTACTATAAGCTCTTTAATTTTAGTATTAAAGTTACTTCTTAAGTAGAGAGAGCTTATTACTAAGTTAAAAAGAGGCTTATATTTAGCTCCTAAAGTTATATCTATTACGTAGTAAAAGACTTATATAAGATAGCTAAATAGGAGTATAATAAGTATAAAGTAGTAGTATAATATTATACCTTAGTAGTATAATATTATACCTTAGTAGTACTAACTTATACTAATAGTAAGATATATACCTATCTTAAACGCTAGGTTTTACACGAGGTACTTAAACTAATTAAGAAGTAATATAAACTAGTACTATATAAGTACTATCTTTATAATAAGATTACCTAGCTATATATAGCTAGAGGTAAGGATACTGTATTTTATATCTAATTAGACTAAGTTAACTAGTATTAGTAGCTTACGCTACCTAGGGCGAGTAAGGAGGTAGTTAATAAGGATGCTCTAGCACTATTTTAGCCCCTAGATCCTATTAACGTTAAGTTAAAAGGCTGTCCCTAGGGCTTAATAGTACGTACTTAGCCTAAAAAAAGGCGTAACTAATATCTCCTAGTTAAATCTTATAATCTATCTAGTTTTAAGTATACTCTAGAGACTTAGGAGATACTAGAATTAACTCTAGAGCTATCCTAACAACTAAAAAAGCGTTAATATAGGCGTAAAACTACTACTATAGTAGTTAAAGAAGATATATAGCTATCTAATAGTACTAGTAGTATATAGCTAGATACCTTATAAATACTAGTTACTTAGTAAACTAAGCTTATAAAGTAGATAAGTAAGTGTTTAGCTAAGTTTAAAGCTAAAAGTAATATAATTAAGGTCTTCTTAGATAAAAATTAAAGCTTAGATAATAAATTTAATACTCTAGCGTTGTTAAAACCTACTAGAAAGTATACTGTAGTTACTACTTATACCGCGAAGGCTTAAAAACATTAGAAAAGGGGGTAATAATTAAGTTTACGCGTTGTATATCTTACTAGGGATAGAGCTAGTTTAACTTATATTAACTATAACTCTACAACACTACAATAGATTAATTCTAAAATTAATTTAAGTATACTAGGTAGTTATATAATAAAATATAGAGATAATACAATATAGTACTATAGCGTAGTATAAAGGTATAGTCTATTAGTTACGTAAACTTAGATAGGCTAAGCGTAGCGTAGATATTATAATATCCCTATATCTTCTCTACTAAGTTAAGATATATTATATATAGATACAATGCAAGAGATATATTATATAGTAACTTACTATAGCTATATATATACAATACTAGCTAAGCTCTAGTAGAACTTTAGGTATCTAGTATATAGCCGAATATCAAAGTCGTATAGCTAAATAAGTATCTCCTTAATATAACTTTAGCTAGAGTAGCTACGTTATTATATATATTTATCTTTCTCTATAATAATAAGTAAACTATAGTATAGTTTATATTATAGGTTATAACTCTATATAGGAGCTAGAACCTATAGAGCCTAGGTTACCTTTAAGTAACAACCTAATAGGCTACAAATCTAAAGGACTTAGATAGGATAATAACGTCGAATATAACTTAGATACGTAAGGAAGTTACGTAAAGTAATCTATAGATCTATTATATAGATTAATAGATTAAAGTAATCTATAGATCTATTATATAGATTAATAGATTAAGATAATCTATAGATCTATTCTACAAAGTAATAGATTAAGAAATAAAACTATAAGTATATAGTCTATATAATATCTATTATTAAGATAGTATTATTAATCCTAATCCTTAACCTAGAGTAATATATTCTTAATATCTACTATTTAGAATTATTATTGTACTTTAGCCCTATTAATAGTTAACCTAATACCTATATCTATTTACGTTGCACTCTAACTACAATTACTACGCACCTAGGTAAGTTAGCTAATAAGTACTATAGCTAGTAACCCTTATACTTTAACAATTATTACTTTAGAGAGTAAAGCGTAAGCTATATACAGTCTAAGCTACGTAATAACAATAGCTATATTAATAAGAAAAAGACTCCTTAAGATATATAAGTTAGATAATATAGACTTTAGAAATATTAGGGAAATCCTAAGAAGTCTTTATAAAGATAGAGAATAAATAAAGGTAGTAATTAAGAAACTCCTTAAATAAAATAATAAGTTAAAAAGCTATATTAACTAGAACAAGACCTAGGTAAAGGCTATTACTAAAGATTAGGAAAGGATTAAAGGTATTATAGGCTGCCTAGGAACAAGCGCAATAAAGAAGCTACTAAAGATACCTAAACTTAAAAAGTTTAATAGAGAAAGAAAGTACTTAAGAACCTTCTTAGAGGTAGTAATACTATATCTAGATATATAAGTAGAGTACTTTAATATAGAAGAAAAGAAAGTTATATATATAAGAATATACTTTAAAGGAAAAGTAATAAAATAGTTTAATCTATATTAGATAGACTATAGGCTTAATACACCTAAATAATAAAAGGAGAAGATAGTAATAATATTTAGTAACTATAAACAATTTATTAAAAGACTAAAGGTAGTATTTAGAGATATAGACGTTACAAGATAGGCTAAAGAAAAACTCTTAAACCTAAAATAAATAAAGAGAGTAGTAGAATATATATTAATATTTAAATAACTATCTATAAATACTAAATAGAACAAACTAGTATTAATAGTAAGATTTAAACAAGGCCTAAAAGAGGAAATCTAATATAAAATAATCTAAATAGAAAAAGTATAAACTCTTAAGGCTATAAAAGTACAAGCTATTTAAATTAATAATAAGCTCTAAGAATAGAGAAAGAACTAATAAAAAGAAATAAGAAATACCTAGAACTAAAGAGACCTAATAATCCTAGATATAAATAAGGAAAGTAAAAAGAAAGACTTTAAATACTATAACTACAACAAGAAAGAGTATTACGTAAAAGATTATAGAAGTAAAAAGAAAGAAAGAAAAAAGGACCTTACCTATTATAATAATAGAAAGAAAGGCTGCTTTGCAAAAGATTACTAAAGTAAGAAGAAGAAGGAGATATAGTTAAAAATAAATAAGATAAGAAAGAACTCTAAAGAATATATAAAAGAACTATAAGAAAAAGTAGTAGCTAGTTAAGAAAACTATTAAGGGTTATATTAGATATTCTACTATAAAGATATATACCTAACGTATATCTATATAAAACAAGGAGTAGGATAGTTTCTATAAGAGAAATAGAATAGAATAGTAGTAATAAAAGAATAAGTCTAAGAATAAGTAGAAGAAACTTATAAAGATTAAGATAAAGGATTAAAAGTAATAACTTATAGAGTAAGACTCCTAATATTATTATAAATAATATAAGAAGATTAAGAAGATACTTTAGAGAAAGAGAGCTCTAGTATAAGAAGTTAAGAAGATTCTAGTATAGAGGGCTAAGAAAGCTCTAAATAGGAAATACTAGTAAAGGATAAGAAGTTCTTATTAAGATAAAAACTAATATTAGGAATAGAGGAAGTATATAATAAATAGAAGTTATACTTCTTTAAAGAAATAAAAATTACGTCTTTTAGATACTAGATAGAAATAAATATAGTAGCTATAAGAGATATACCTATACAAAACAAATAAACCTAACTATTAAAAAAAATAAAATAGCTTAAAGACGCCTATATATAGAATATACTAGTAAAGTACTATATCCTAGTATAAAATAAGCTAGGAAGAAATAAGTATAGAGAAGGAGATAATATAAGAGTATAATTAAACTACTCTATATACTATAAAATTACTTAAGTATCTAATATAGAAGTAGGCTATTAAATATATAAGAAACTTAAGGATATAAACAAGGTATAGCTAAAAAGAAGTAATAACTAAAACCTTATAAAGGCTATTAAAAAGATAGAGGTCTATAGATAGTAACTAGTAAAAACCTAAAAGAGATACCTAGTATTAGAACTAGGATATAAATTATCTAAAGAATACATATAAGGAAAACTATAGTATAAATATATATAAAATAAATACCTAAAATACGTAGAGAAAAAAGTTAAAATAAAGTATAAGCCTAAGAAAAAGATACTTAAAAGAATAAAAAGACTACATATAACTATAGAAAGCTACTACTAAAGAAAAAGAATCTAAATTATAGTAGATAGTAGAGCTACCTAAAACTTTATAAGAAAGAAGTTTATAGAATAATAAAGAATATAACAAGTACTAAAAAGATACCTATAATAACTAAGTATAATAGAAGGATTACTATTCTAAGAACTAGTTAGCTCTAAGACTAAACCCTTAATATTAGAAGTATAAGGCCTAGAAATCTATAACCTAATTATAGATATAATACAACTTAACAAATACTAGGATATAATACTAGGAATACTATAGCTAGAAATAGTAAATCCCTAAATTAATTAGAGAACAAGAAAAATTATATACAAACAAGATATACTACAAGTAAATATTAAAAGATATATAAAAAAGTTCTTAGAAGAATACAAGAAATAAGAAGAACCCCTAATAGAACCTAAGAACTATTAACTAACGTATAAACTATAGGATCTAAAAATAGAACTAGAAGAAGGTAAAACTATAGAATAGAGCCTAGTCTACTAAAAAATAGAGGATAAAGCAAAAATTAAGAAAGAATATATTAAGATAGTACTCTAAAATAAGTAGATAAAGCCCTTAAGCTTATTAGTAGCTTATAGAACTTTCTTTATAGATAAGAAAGAAATAAAAGAAAAAAGGTTCTACGTAGACTTTAGAAAAACTAATATTATAATAGATAAGAACTAATACCTCTTACCCTATATAGACAAGATATAGGATAGGATAAGTAAAGCTAAAATCTTTACAAAACTTAATATACAAAATACCTACTACTAGATCTAAATAGTAAAAGGATATAAATAGAAAATAGTATTTAGAATATAATATAAACTATATAAATATTAGGTTATACCCTTTAGATTAACTAATATACTAGCTATATTCTAAGAAA
>JALNQK010000590.1:0-10853 GCA_028458525.1 Ophiosphaerella herpotricha
AATTAAACTATATAGCTAGCTAAGTATAACTATACTACTACTAAAGCTAAAATATATTAAGTAGTAGAGCTATTATATATTAATATAATAACTTATAACTTTCTAGTAGTAATTAAATACATAGTACTAATTTAGTCTATAACTTTTTAAGAAAATAGATAATTTTTACTTAGTATAAGTTATAGAGAGATAATAAAATAATACTATAAGTATATAATAATAACTTATCTTCTTAGATTAATAAAATATAAGGCTACCTTTATAGTTAATAATACTTTATCTTATACTAATAGTAGTATAACTACCTAGGGTAGTATTAGAGATACTTCTACTATAGATAATATACTACTTAGAATCTAGAGTAAACTCTATAATTAATATATACTAGACTATCTAGCTAGTCTCTAGACTTAATCTAAGTTAAACCTAATCTAGAGTAGACTCTATAATTAACGTATATATAGTAGTAATACTAATATTAGTTAATTAAGTAGTTAATATATATGTTATAGGGCTACCTATAGTACCTATTAGATAGCTTACCTAGGTGCGTAGTAATTGCAATTAGAGTACAACGTAAATAGATATAGGTATTAGGTTAACTATTAATAGGGCTAAAGTACAATAATAATTCTAAATAGTAGATATTAAGAGTATATTACTCTAGGTTAAAGATTAGGATTAATAATACTATCCTAATAATAGATATCTTATTAACTATATACTTTATATATTACTTCCTATTCTATTAATCTATTATTTATAGATCTATAGATCTATAGATTATATTATATAATTATTATTATATATCTAGATTATACTCTATATTACTATCTTATCTAAGTCCTTTAGATTCGTAGCCTATTAGGTTATTATTTAAAGGTAACTTAGGCTCTATTAGTTCTAGCTTATATATAGGGTTATAACCTATAATACTATCTCCTCTCTTAGGCTCTATTAGCCTAAGGTTTTCTCTATTCTAATTTTCTAATTTATTAGTATCTTGTTTACTAATTATTTCTTCCTATAAGTCCTCTATACCTACTAAATCTACTCTTTGTTATCTTGATCTTACTAATTAAATATTATATTAAAGTAATAAAATATTTCCTTATTCTTATTACTATTTTCTAGATACTTCTTATATATTTTCTTTAAAACTTAGTAAGGCTTATAAAGTATATATCTAGGCTAATATTTAAGGTTCTTATAATATTTCTAGTATATCTATTTCTAAGTATAAGCCTTTAATTATAACGCGCGCGCTAGAGCTAAATTCTATTATAGAAAGCTACTAACTAAGCTAAAGTAAAACTATTATTATAGATCTTAGAGGCTAAAGCTAATTGCAAGCACGTTCTAGCTCTAATAGCTAAAGCCTTAAGTAAACTAGTAGAAACTTAGGCTTACCTAGCTTATCTTTATAGGTTATAAGCTTATAATAATAAAAAGATTAATATATAATATATTGTATTTAAGGCTAAGTTAGATATTAAAGAGGCTAGGGTATTATAGTAGTTATCTATTATCTTAGGTAGTTCTATAGTCTCTTCTATTACTCCTAGTATTACTATCTCTCTAAGCGCCTCCCTATCTATTATAGGTAGTAATTATCCTTTATAGAACTTTAATTTATTTCTTAGTTTACTATAAGGTAAGTTTCTTAACTTTAATTTTAGAAGTTCTTTAGTAATTTAGAGTAATTAAGGTTATCTTCTAGTTCCTATATATATTCCTATAGTTTTCTATCTTTATCTATTCCTAACTATTTAACTAGGTAGTAGTTTTTTCTATTTTAGAGCTAGTATCCTATAATTTCTTAGGCTTCCTATTCTTCTTATTCTCTATATATATTAGTTTTATATACTACTAGCTCTTTATCCTATTATACTTTCTCTAGTAGTAAAATATAGAATATAGAGTATATCTTTATTTCCTTAGGTAGTTTTAATCTATATATAACTAGTATTACTTATTTCTTAATCTTATATAGTCTAATTTTTATATAGTCTAGTTTTAGACTTAGTTTTTTACTCTTAATATTCTTTCTTTATAACTATACCTTTTCTTCTTCTCTAAATTAGGGTCCCTCCTTATATTTCTAATTGTAGTATCGTGCTATTTAATTTCTTAGAAACTTAGTATCTTCTTTTAACTACTTATATATTTCTATAATTTTATCTATAATCTTTTATCTTTAAGGATTCTATAATCTTATATTCTAAGGTATCTAGTATATAGTTAGTTTAAATCTATAGTTTGTAAAGAATAGTAATACTCCTATTACTATATTTTTCGCGCTATTATAGGCTAATTATACTATTAGTAGTAGTACTACCTAGTTATTCTAGTTATAATTAAGGTAATATCTTAAGTATTACTTAACTATCTAGTTTATTCGTTCTAATTATCTATCTATTTATAGGTAATATCCTATAGATATACTATATTTAATTCCTAGTAAAGCTATTATAGTACTCTATATACTAGATATAAATCTAATATCTTTATTAGTAATAATCTTATCTAGTACTCTATATTATCCTATAACTAAGTCTATAACTTAGTATATAGCTTCCTTTATACTACTTTTTTCTTTATATAATCTAAAGTACGTATATTTTATTAGTTTATTAACTATTATTAGGATACTATTATACTTAACTCCTAAGATTAGGTCTTTTAACTTTAGTAGTCTAGTAATAAAGTCTATTGTAATAACTCCTTATAGTTATTCTAGTACTTCTACTAGTTATAGCCTTCTATATAGTATATATCTATTATATTTATTTCTTTAATATTCTATATAATTTCTTAATATCTCTATTACTATCTATCTTACCTTTAGTATATAGTAGTTCCTTAGTAGTCTTTCTAAGGTTTTCTCTATTCCTTAATAGCTATATACTACTAGTTTATAGAATTATCTTATAAATTCTTGTTATATTCTAGCTAGTATATAAATTTATCTGTAATCTATTCTAAATCTATTTTCTATTTCTTAGGTACTTAGATCTTTCTTAGTTTATTTCTTAATCTATTAGTCCTATTCGTTACCTATTATTTCTAAGCTTACTACTACCTTAGGTTTATTTATTTCTAAGTATCCTTGTTCGTTCTTTACTAGTATAGTTCCTTTAGCTTTAACTTCTTTCTATAGATCTAGTCTTCTACTTAGTATATCTACTAGTATATTTTCTAATCCTTTTATATTGATTACTTTAAAGTTAAATATTACTAGGTATTCCTACTATCTAGTATATTGTTATATTAGATATTTATTTATTATAAATCCTATTAGATTCTTATAGTTAGTATAGACTTATATTTTATATTTAGCTCCTTATAGGTATACTCCCTATTATTTAAATACTTTGTATATTACTAGTATTTCTTTATTGTAAATAGAGTAGTTTAGTTCTACCTCTTTTATTTATTTTAAGAAGTACTCTACTAAGTACTTTATCCTAGTAATAAGATCTTCTTATTATAGTACTATTCTATATACTAAGTTTAATATATCTATATTAACTATTAGTAATAGTTCTAGATTAAATATTCTTAGGACTAGGTCCTCTTAGAATCTTTCCTTTATAGTTCTAAACACTTTTTTATATTCCTCTATCTACTTAAAGGGTATATTTTTCTTTATTAGTTTAGTTAATAGTTTTATTAGTTCTAACTATCCTATAATAAATTTTTAATAGAAGTTTATATATTCTTAAAACTATTAGACCTTAGTAATATTCTTTAGTATTAGCTACCTTATTATAGTATCTATCTTTACTAGGTTAATTCTTAATCGCCCTAGTTTAATATTAAATCCTAGAAAGTTAGTTTTTATAGTATAGAATTTATATTTCCTTATTTTTAAGAATATCTAGTTTTCTACTAAGAGTTCTAGTATCTTATATATATATTTTATATAGTTGTCTTTATTTATAGTAAATATTAAGATATTATCTAAGAATATAAATATAAAGATATCTAGGTATTCTCTAAGTATAGTATTAATTCTTTTTTAGAATATTACTAGTATATTTATTAATCTAAAGAGTATAACTTAGTACTTATATAGTCTATACTATATTCTAAATACTATTTTCTACTTATAGCCTTTTACTATTCTAATTTAGTAGTATACGTTCTATATATTAAGTTTTATAAAGATTTTAGCTTTACTTATCTTATCCTATATCTTATCTATATAGAGTAAAGAGTATTAATTCTTATCTATTATTATATTAGTTGTTCTAAAATCTATATAAAATCTTTTTTCTTTAGTTCTCTTTTTATCTATAAAGAGAGTTCTATATACTACTAATAATTTTAAAAGTTATATCTATTTATTTTAAAGTACTATTTTAATATACTCCTTTTTAATTCTTACCTTATCTTTAGTTTTTTAATAGACTAGGCTCTATTCTATAGTTTTTACTTCTACTAGTTCTATCTTTAGGTTCTATAGTTTATATATTAGTTAGTAGTTCTTAGGTTCTATAAAGAGTTCTTCTTATTTCTTATATTTATTTAAGAACTTTCCTATATATCTTTTAATACTTACTTGTAGTATATCTTGTCTATATATAATTTCTCCTATTTTCTAATTAATCTATAGGTTTACTATCTCTAACTATAGTATTCCTATTATTATATCTTAGTATTTATTAAGTTAGGTAATATCTATAACTAGGTTTTAGATTCTTAGGCCTTATACTTCTAATATTAAAGGTTAGGTTTCTAAGCTAACTAGTTTCTAGAATAGTAGTCTTTCTATTATACTTAACTACCTTAGGTACTTCTTTAGTACTTACTATATTCCTTATTATTCTATAAACTTCTTTTATATAAAGTTTCTAGTAGCTCTACTATCTACTATAATTTAGATTTTTTTTCCTTAGTAGTAACCTTCTATAGTTATATATAGTTCTTTTACTCCTTAGAGTATTTCTTTCTTAAGCTAATACTTTATTTTAATTTTTTCTTATATATACTTTAAGTATTTATTTTATATATATTTATACTAAGGTTTCCTTTATACGTATTCTTTAGATAATTTGTATCCTAGTTCTAATACTAGGTATCCTTTTTATATTTTTACTAGTTACTATCTATAAACCTCTATTCTATTAATAGCTTTTATAAGGTTTTAGTTATTATTTTATTTTAGCTATACCTTATTTATATACCTTGTTTATATCCTTAGGTTTCTTGTATATCTAGTAGCCTACTTCTATATAGGATACCTAAGCGATATTATAATATATAGGGTAATCTAACTATACTCTTATATTATCTTCTTTTCTATACTTATCTCTTCCTAGCCTATTTTATACTAGGATATAGTACCTTACTAGTATATTCTATACGTAGGTATCTTTAAGCTATTTTATCTTTTTTACTAATTAGGTCTATTCTTCTAGTATAAGTATATCTCTTATAGCTACTATATTTATCTCTATCTAGTATCTAAAGAATATAATCTTTATTTCTTTAGAGAAGTATATCTTTTATTTATTATATACTTCTTCTATTCCTAATATTAGTCTTTATCTTAATAAGAACTTCTTATCCTATACTAGTATTTCCTATTTAGAGCTTTCTTAGCCCTCTATACTAGAGTCCTCTTAACTTCTTCTACTAGAGCTCTTTCTCTCTAAAGTATCTTCTTAATCTTCTTTTATTATTTATAATAGAGTTAGAAGTCTTACTCCTTAAGTTATTACTTCTAATCTCTTATCCTAATCTTTATAAGTTTCTTCTACTTATTTCTAGACTTATTCTTTTATTACTACTATTTAGTTCTATTTTCCTTTTAGAAACTATCTTACTCTTTATTTTATATAAATATATATTAAGTATATATCTTTATAGTAGAATATCTAATATAACTCTTAGTAGTTTTCTTAACTAGCTACTACTTTCTTATATAGTTCTTCTATAGGTTTCTTAGAGTTCTTTCTTATCTTATTTATTTTTAACTATATCTTCTTTTTCTTCTTACTTCTATAGTCTTTTACAAAGTATCCTTTCTTTCTATAGTTATAGTAGGTAAAGTCTTTCTTACTTTCTTTTTTTTAACTTCTATAGTCTTTTATATAATACCCTTTCTTATTATAGTTATAGTATTTATAGTCTTTCTTTCTACTTTCCTTATTAGTATCTAAGATTATTAGATTACTTTAATCCTAATTATTCCTTAATTCTCTCTATTAGTTCTTTTTCTATTCTTAGAGTTTATTATTAATTTAAATAGCCTAGGCCTTTATAGCTTCTAGTATCTATACTTTTTCTATTTAAATTATCTTGTATTAGATTTCTTTTTTTAGGCCTTATTTAAATTATACTATTAATACTAATTTATTCTATTTAGTATTTATAGATAGCTATTAAAATATAGATATATATTTAGCTACTCCTTTTAATTACTTTAGGTCTAAGAGTTTTTTCTCTACTTATTATAAAAAATCTATATCTCTAAATACTACTTTAAGTCTTTTAATAAATTATTTATAGTTATTAAATATTATTACTATTCTTTCTTTTTATCTTTTAGGTATATTAAGCCTATAGTCTATCTAGTATAGATTAAACTACTTTATTACTTTTTATTTAAAGTATATACCTATATATATAACTTTCTTTTCTTCTATATTAAAGTATTTAGCTTGTATATCTAAGTATAGTATTACTACTACTAGGAAGATTTATAGGTTCTTCCTTTCTCTATTAAACTTCTTAAGTTTAGGTATCTTAGGTAGCTTCTTTATTGCGCTTATTCTTAGGTAGCCTATAATACCTTTAATCCTTTCTTAATCCTTAGTAATAGCTTTTACCTAGGTCTTATTTTAGTTAATATAGCTCTTTAACTTATTATTCTATTTAAAGAGTTTTTTAATTACTACTTTTATTTATTCTCTATCTTTATAAAGACTTCTTAAGATTTCCCTAATATTTCTAAAGTCTATATTATCTAACTTATATATTATAAGAGGTCTTTTTCCTACTAATATAGCTATTGTTATTATATAGCTTAGACTATATACTACTTATACTTTACTTTCTAAAGTAATAATTATTAAAGTATTATAGGGCTACTTATAGTACCTATTAGATAGCTTACCTAGGTACGTAGTAATTGTAATTAAAGTATAACGTAAATAGATATAGGTATTAGGTTAACTATTAATAGGGCTAAAGTACAATAATAATTCTAAATAGTAGATATTAAGAGTATATTACTTTAGGTTAAAGATTAGGATTAATAATACTATCCTAATAATAGATATCTTATTAACTATATACTTTATATATTACTTCCTAATCTATTAATCTATTATCTTTACTATTTATAGATCTATAGATTATTCTAATCTATTACTCTATTAATCTATTATTTATAGATCTATAGATCTATAGATTATATTATATAATTATTATATATCTAGATTATACTCTATATTACTATCCTATCTAAGTCCTTTAGATTTATAGCCTATTAGGTTATTATTTAAAGGTAACTTAGGCTCTATTAGTTCTAGCTTATATATAAGGTTATAACCTATAATAATATAGTAGATATTTCTAACTTAGAGATTATAACTATACTAATCTAAACAAAGTACTAGAATAGTAGAACCTAAATAAAACTCTAAAGGAGCTTATAAAGTATAAGTATAAGTATAATATAATATTTAAATAGCTAATAAGAAAATAGTTAAAACTCTATATAAAGTAGTTCTATACGCTTAAATAATAAGGTTATAAGACTCCTAAGATCTTATAATACCCTAGATATATTATAGTTATAGTTCTTAGCCTAGAGTAAAGCTAGTATACTCTAGTATAAAGCTAGTCTACTATACTAGTATATAAGAGGCTCTATACTTACGTATAGAGTTAAGTAAATATAATTTACTTTCTTAAGAATTTTACTTAAATTACTATTATCTCTTTACTATCTTCTATAGCCTATAGTAAGTACTATTACTTTCTAGCTACTCTTAATATCTTATTAGATATATAGAGTTTAATATAGAGGTTACTAAAAAGGCTTTTTAGTAATAGCTAAGTAGATTAATTAATTAAAGGGGTTTAAGTAAGTATATAATAAATATCTATAATACATCGATAATTAATTAATTGTTTTAAATTATTCTATCTACTTCTATACTTCTCTTAATATTCTTAAGATTCTTAGCTTACTAAAGCTTTTACTAAAGTAAACCTTTATTAGAGTTAAGTTTATTAAGCTTTAGCTAAAGAAGTACTTAAGTAAAAGTACTACTTTAGTTAAAGTAAGCTTTTATATAGAATATACTACTTCTTAAGCTAGTACTCTTTTTAGTTAAGTCTTAATATACTAGGATTCTACTAGTTTACTAGCTTAGCTACTAGTATAATACTTAAGTTAAGTCTTATAAAGGTTAGAGTTACTTACTAAGCTCTTAGTAAGTACTAGTATATATATACGTATACGTAATATTAATTACTATTATAATTACAATTACTATCTAGATTACTATTAATATTATCTTATTAATATTACCTTATTACTATAAAGCTTATAAGCTAGCTTATTAACTAGCTTATAGTTAAGCTTATATATAAAATAGATTATATAAGTATATATATATAGGCTATAGTATAATTCTATTTATAGCTAGCTATATTACTAATCTAATAGTTTAATCTAATATTCTCTTTTAGCTTAAACCTACTTAAGCTAGACTAAGTATTATATTATTAAGTTAATTCTAAATTTTATTAAGAAGAGCTTTATACTATACCTAATATACTTCTATCTATACTAGTCTAAGTTAAGTAAAGAAATACTTTTATTTATTAGCTAGTAGAACTTTAGTAAAGCTATTAGTAGTTATCTTAGTTAATAGAGTATACTAGACTTAAATTTAACTAGCTAATACCTCTTACCTTAGCTAGTAGTTATATATATTAATATACCTTAGCTTAGTCTAAAGCTTAGCTAGCTCTCTAGTTATAAGCTAGATTATCTATATATTATTATACTAGATTGTAATTAAATATATAAGTAGTTTAACCTATAGCTTATTAAGTATTTAAGTTATAAATAAAGCTTCTTTAGCTACTTATAATAGAGTTAGGAGTTTAGCTTTAGTAGTAGATATTATAATAGAATCTTACTTATATACTTACTATATAATTAGTCTATTAAAGAGTTTAATTATATATCCTTAAGAGCTTTTTCTATATATTATATTATTAGTAAATAATACGTTACTAGCTACTTAAAGGAAGTTCTTACCTCTAAGCTATAGAGCTAGCTATATTGTAGCTAATAGGTATATAAGAACTTAGTTAGTAGTATTATAGTACTCTAAGCTAAGATTAGATAGGAATTATACTAATTATAGTATTATAAAAGCTATATCTAGACGCGTAGTAACTATAGTAATATTAGATATACTATAGAGTAATCTAGTAATTAGTACTAGCGCTATACTACTATCTTAACTATATAATAACTATTACAAGTACTATAGCTTATTACGTTAGGTTAGGAATAGTATAGGGCCGAACTACTATAATAGAAATATTAGATCTCTACTCTCTATATAGGGTAACCTTAGTAAACTAGGTAGATTCGAGTATATAGAGCTACTAGGAGGATAATTAATTAGTTAATTAGAGTAATTAATTATTTAATATATCTATTTATTATAGTTTTATACTACTCTTAGTAAACTATATACAACCTTTAAAACCCTTTAAATCTAATAATTAAGAGTCTTACTACCTTAACTAATACAAGCTATTACTACTTTAACTAAACTAAGTAAAGTAGTACTCTTACTATATTAACTAAATTAAGCTAATTAATAAACTATAGTATCTACATCCTAATATAATCTAATAGCTAGATATATAGTTTATAATATTTAGGATAAGATAAACCTAGCTTCTTTAGCTAAGCTAACTCTAAGACCTAAAGTAATTAGAGTCCTAGTAGTAGCTAACTATATACTAGCTATAAATATTAAGACTCTATCTAATAAGATAATCTAAACTCTTACTAGCTAGGCTTAAAGTAATTAATATAAGTATTATAGTATTATAGGATATACGTAGAAGTAAGAAGTAGGTAGTAACCTATAGTTAGTAAGTTAAGTTAAATATTTGCGTAGAGTAGCTATATAATAAGTTAGTATTAGTATCTTTCTTCTATCTAATCCTACTTATAGCTAACTATAAAGCTATAGTACTAACCTAATACTTTCTAATTACGTACGTTTCTACTATACTATATCTTTCTCTCTAACTTTTAAACTTAGTCTCCTTAAGCTTCTAAGAACTAGTTACCTCCTTTACTAACTACAGCCTATATTCTAAGCTCTTATTATTAAGGCTTACTACTTTTAACTCCTAATTACTTATATATTATCTCTTTTACTAACTTAGATATCTATTTTATACTTTACCTTATAGTAAGAGCCTATTAGAGCGTTCCTATTCTATATATTACTACCTAATATACCTAATATCTCTCTAACCCTATACTATATAAAGAGGGTTATTACTATCTTAGCTTTAGTAGCTAATAGTAGTATCTTAAGTATTTACTACAAATAGTTCTTAGGAGCTAGCTAACTTAATAGCTCTACTTAGACCTCTTCTACTTAAGTAGTATTTAGTTAGTTCTTATAGTAGTACCTACCTAACTTTACTAACTATATAGTTACTAGGTAAAGGGTATAATAGTCTAAGAGCTAATTATAGAAACCTTATAAGAGCTCCTAGGTATATATAACTCTCTTAGAAGCCTACTACTTTCTTTTACTTATAATACTTTTTATTACTATTCTTAACTCTTT
>JALNQK010000591.1:0-10834 GCA_028458525.1 Ophiosphaerella herpotricha
TAGGGCTAAACTACTATAATAGAGATATTAGATCTCTACTCTCTATATAGGGTAACTTTAGTAAACTAAGTAGATTTAAGTATATAGAGCTACTAGAGGGAGAGAATAATTAATAAGTTAATTAGAAAGTAATTAATTAACTTATACAATTAATTAATTATTTATTATATCTATTTATTATAGTCTTGTACTATTCTTAGTAAACTATATATAACTTTTACCTTTAAGTAACCCTTTAATCTAATACTAGGATAACTAGGTTACTTTACTAAAAACTATATAGTTTGCGTATAATAACTTAGTTTATAAAGTAATAAAGACTACTCCTTTCTATACTATATTAGGTAAATATCTAATCCTTATATACTTTTCTAAGGATAGTAGGCTAGAAAGAGAGGTACTAGACGTAGTCTAGTAAGTAAAGTATATATATAGTATATAAATAATACTTATAGAGTTTCTATAAAAAGTATAAGTATATTAAGTATAATACTATAATAATAAATATAAACTAGAGACCTTTAAGAAAGAAGACTTAGTCCTACTAAGTATAAAGAATCTAAACCTTATATACTAACTATATAAGAAATTATCTAATAAGTTTATTAAGCTATTCTAAGTATAAGACGTAGTTAGAATATAGGTATATTACTTACTCCTACTACCTTATTACTATATTTATAGTATATTCTACATTTTTCTCTTTAAGAGATAGAAACCCTAAGTAGGCGTAGAGGATAATACCTAGCTACCTAAGGTAATAGAAGAAGGGGAAGAGGTATAGGAAGTTAAAAGAATCTTTAAGAAACGTTAAAGAAAGGGACAACTTAAGTACTTCCTAAAATAGAAAGGATATAATAAATCCTAAGATATATAGACTCTTACTACAAACTTTAAAGATATAGATAAACTACTTAAAGACTTTAAATTAGCTTAAAGCTCTTTATATCTAAAATAAAAATAAAAAGTATAATTTATATACCTAGAATATATCTATAGAGTAAATTATATATTTTAGCTTAAATAGTACTATAGCTAGGTATCTATATAAATAAAAAACAACTATCTTATAAAACTCTATACTACTCTACTTATTACTATTATTATTACTACCCTCTTTACTACTACTCTTATTAGACTTCTCTAGGAAGCTCCTAAACCCTATATTACTTATAGCTATACTTAAAGTTTTGTTATTATTATTGTTATTATTATTACTATCCTTAGTAAGAACCTAAGTATAAATAGCCTAAAAAGTAGTTAGTATATACTATATATACGTTATAGAAATAGATATACTATAAGATATAGATAACCTAAAATTTCCTAAAGGATAGATACTAAGTTCTTTTACTCTAATAAGATTAACCCTAGGAACTAAAGAGTTATAGTAGGAATTTAAGTAGTAACTCCTATAGGAGTACTTATAAGGGTTATTAGCTATAGTACCTATTAGCTAACTTACCTAGGTGCGTAGTAATTGTAATTAGAGTACAATGTAGATAGATATAGGTATTAGGTTAACTGTTAATAGGATAAAGTATAATAATAATTCTAAGTTATAGATATTAAGAATATATTGCTCTAGGTTAAAGATTAGGATTAATAATATTATCCTAATAATAGATATCCTATTAACTATATACTCTTAGTTTATCTCCTAATCTATTAATCTATTACTCTATTATTTATAGATTAATAGATTACTCTAATCTATTAATCTATTAATCTATTACTTATAGATCTATAGATCTATAGATTGTATTATATAACTTTATTACGTATCTAGGTTATATAAGATATTATCTTCCTATCTAAGTCTTTTAGATTTATAGCCTATTAAGTAGTTACTTAAGAGTAACCTAGGCTCTATAGGTTCTAGTTCCTATATAGGGTTATAACTTATAATACTATCTTTCTTCTTAGATCTTATTAGGCTAAGACTTCTTCTATCCTAGTTTCTTAACTTATTAGAGTTTTGTTTATTAGTTATTTCTCTCTATAAGTTCCTTATACCTACTAAATCTACTCTTTATTAACTTAACCTTACTAATTAGGTATTACGTAGAGGTATTATAATATTTCCTTATTCCTATTACTATTCTCTAGATACTATATACCTATTTTCTTTAAAGCTTAGTAAGGCTTATAAGGCGTATATTTAGGCTAACGTTTATAGCTCCTATAATATTTCTAGCGTATTTATTTCTAAGTATAGGCCTTTAATTATAATACGCGTGCTAGAGCTAAATTCTATTAAGAAAAGCTACTAACTAGGCTAAAGCAAAACTATTATTATAGATCTTAGAGGCTAAGGCTAAGTATAAGTATATTCTAGCTCTAATAGCTAAAGCCTTAAGTAGGCTAGTAAAGACTTAAACTTATTTATCTTGTTTTTATAAGTTATAGGCTTATAATAATAAAAAGATTAGTATATAATATACTATACTTAAGGCTAAGCTAGATACTAAAGAGGTTAGAGTATTATAATAGCTATCTATTATCTTAAGTAGTTCTATAGTATCTCTTATTATTCTTAGTACTACTATCTCTCTAGGCGCCTCTCTATCTATTATAAGTAGTAACTATCCTCTATAGAACTTTAATTCGTTTCTTAGTTTACTATAAAGTAAGTTACTTAGTTTTAACTTTAAAAGTCTTCTAGTAACTTAGAGTAATTAAGGTTTTCTTCTAGTTCCTATATATATTCCTATAGTTTCCTATTTTTATCTACTCCTAACTACTTAACTAGGTAGTAGTTTCTTCTATTTTAGAGTTAGTATCTTATAATTTCTTAAGCTTTATATTCTTTTTATTCTCTATATATATTAGCTTTATAAACTACTAGTTCTACGTCCTATAGTACTTCTTCTAGTAGTAAAATATAGAATATAGAGTATATTTTTATTCTCTTAGGTAGTTTTAATCTATATATAACTAGTATTACTTATTTCTTAATTTTATATAGTCTAATTTTTATATAATCTAGTTTTAAACTTAGTCTTTTAGTTTTAATATTCTTCTTTTATAACTATCCTTTTTTCTCTTCTCTAAATTAGGGTCTATCTTTATATTTCTAGTTATAGTATTTTACTATTTAGTTCCTTAGGAACTTAGTATCTTCTTTTAGTTATTTATATATTTCTTTAATTCTATCTATAATCTTTTATCCTTTAGGGTTCTATTTTTCTATATTCCTAGGTATCTAATATATAGTAGGTTTAAATCTATAGTTTATAAAGAATAGTAATATTCCTATTACTATATTCTTTAAACTATTATAGGCTAGTTATACTACTAGTAGTAATATTACCTAATTGTTTTAGTTATAATTAAGGTAGTATCTTAAGTATTATTTAACTATCTAGTTTATTTGTTCTAATTATCTATCTATCTATAGATAGTATCCTATAGATATACTATATTTAATTCCTAGTAAAGATATTATAGTACTCTATATACTAGATATAAATCTAATATCTCTATTAGTAATAATCTTATCTAGTACTCTATATTATCCTATAACTAAGTCTATAACTTAGTATATAGCTTCTTTTACGCTACTTTTTTCTTTATATAGTCTAAAGTACGTATACTTTATTAGTTTATTAACTATTATAAGAATACTATTATATTTAGTTCCTAAGATTAGATCTCTTAATTTTAGTAGTCTAGTAATAAAGTCTATTGTAATAACTCCCTATAGTTATTCTAGTACTTCTACTAGCTATAGTATTCTATATAGTACGTACCTATTATATTTATTCCTCTAGTATTCTATATAGTCTTTTAATACTTGTATTACTACTTATTTTACTTTAGGTATATAGTAGTTCCTTAATAGTCTTTCTAAAGTTTTCTCTATTCCTTAATATTTATATACTAGTAACTTGTAGATATTATAGGTTATAACCCTATATAGGAGTTAGAACCTATAGAGCCTAGGTTACCTTTAAGTAACTATATAATAGGCTACGAATCTAAAGGACTTAGATAGGATAATAACATTAAGTATAATCTAGATATATAAGAAAGTTATATAAGGTAATCTATAGATCTATTCTATAGAGTAATAGATTAAAAAGGTAAAACTATAGGTATATAGTTTATACAATATCTATTATTAGGATAATATTATTAATCCTAATCTTTAACCTAGAGTAATATACTCTTAATATCTATAACTTAGAATTATTATTGTACTTTATCCTATTAACAGTTAACCTAGTACCTATATCTATTTACGTTGTACTCTAATTACAATTACTATATACCTAGGTAAGTCTACTAATAGGTACTATAGCTAGTAACCTTTATACTTTAATAATTATTGCTTTAGAGAGTAAAGCGTAAGCTGCGCACAGTCTAAGCTATATAATAACAATAGTTATATCTATAGGAAAAAGACTCCTTAAAATATATAAGTTAGATAATATAGACTTTACAAATATTAAGGAAATCTTAAAAGGTCTTTATAAAGATAGAGAATAAATAAAAGTAGTAATTAAGAAACTTCTTAAGTAAAATAATAAGTTAAAAAGCTATATTAACTAGAACAAGACCTAGGTAAAGGCTATAGCTAAGGATTAAGAAAGGATTAAAGGTATTATAGGCTACCTAGAGACAAGTATAATAAAGAAACTACTAAAGATACTAGAACTTAAGAAGTTTAATAAAGAAAGGAAGAACCTACAACCCTTTCTAGTAGTAGTAATACTATACTTAGATATACAAGTAGAATACTTTAATATAGAAGAAAAGAAAGTTATATATATAGGAATATACTTTAAAGATAAGGTAATAAAGTAGTTTAACTTATACTAGATAGACTATAGGCTTAATATACCTAAATAATAAAAGAAGAGAATAGTAATAATATTTAGTAACTATAAACAATTTATTAAAAAACTTAAGGTAGTATTTAGAGATATAGACGTAATAAGATAAGCTAAAGAAAAACTCCTAGGACTAAAATAAATAAAGGGAGCTGTAAAATATATATCTATATTTAAATAATTATCTATAAATACTAAATAGGACGAACTAGTACTAATAGTAAGATTTAAACAAGGCCTAAAAGGAGAAATCTAATACAAAATAATCTAGATAAAGAAAGTATAAACCTTTAAAGCTATAAAGGTATAAGCTATCTAAATTAATAATAAACTCTAAGAATAGAGAAAGAACTAATTAGGAGAAATAAGAAATACCTAAGACTAAGGAGATCTAATAATCCTAAATACTAATAAAGAAAGTAAAAAGAAAGACTTTAAATACTATAACTATAATAAGAAAGAGTATTATACTAAAGACTATAGAAGTATAAAAAAAGAAGGTAAGAAAGACCTTACTTATTATAACTATAGGAAGAAAGGCTACTTTGTAAAAGACTACTAAAGTAAGAAAAAGAAGGAGATATAGTCTAAAATAAACAAGATAAAAAAGAACTCTAAAGAATACGTAGAAGAACTATAAAAGAAAGTAGTAGCTAGTTAAAAAAACTACTAAGGGTTATACTAGATATTCTACTATAAAGATATATACCTAATATATATCTATATAAAATAGGGAGTAAGATAGTTTCTATAAGGAAATAGAATAAAATAGTAGTAATAAAAGAATAAGTTTAAAAATAGGTAGAAGAAACTTATAAGGATTAGAATAAAAGATTAGAGGTAATAACTTATAGAGTAGGACTCCTAACTTTATTATAAATAATAAAAGAAAATTAAAAAGATACTTTAGAAAGAAAGAGCTTTAGTATAGAGAATTAAGAGGATTCTAGTATAGAGGGCTAAGAAAACTCTAAACTAGAGAAACTAGTATAGGATAAGAGATTTCTATTAAGATAAAAACTAATATTAGAGATAGATAAGGTATATAATAAATAGAAATTATACTTCTTAAAAGAAATAAAGATTATATCCTTTAAATACTAGATAGAGATAAATATAGTAGCTATAGGAGATATACCTATATAAGAAGAATAGACCTAATTAGTAAAGAAAATAAAATAGCTAGAAGATACCTACGTATAGAGTAAACTAGTAAGATACTATATTCTAGTATAAAATAAGCTAAGAAAGGATAAGTATAGAGAAGGAGATAACGTAAGAGTATAGTTAAATTACTCTATATACTATAAAATTGCTTAGGTATCCTATATAGAGGTAGGCTATTAAATATACAAGAAACCTAAGGATATAAACAAGGTATAGCTAAAAAGAAATAATAACTAAAACCTTATAAAAGCTATTAAAAGGATAGAGGTCTATAAATAGTAACTAGTAAATACCTAAAAGAGATACCTAGTATTAGAACTAGGATATAAACTATCTAAGGAATACGTACTAGGAAAGCCTTAGTACAAATATATATAAAATAAATACTTAAAATATATATAAGAGAAAGTTAAAATAAAGTATTAGCTTAAGAAGGAAATACTTTAAAGAATAAAGAGACTATATATAACTATAGAAGGTTATTACTAAGAAAAAAAGATCTAAATTATAGTAGATAGTAGAGCTACCTAAAACTTTATAAGAAGAAAGTTTATAGAATAGTAGAAAATATAATAAATACTAAAGAAATACCTACAACAATTAAGTACTATTAAAGGGTTACTATTTTAAGAACTAGTTAGTACTAAGACTAAACCTTTAATATTAGAAGTATAAGGCCTAGAAATCTATAACCTAGTTATAGATATAATATAACTTAATAAATACTAGGACGTAATACTAAGGATACTATAGTTAAAAATAGTAAACTCCTAAATTAATTAGAAAATAAGAAAAATTATATATAAATAAGATATACTATAAGTAAGTATAGAAAGATATATAAGAAAGTTCTTAGAAGAATATAAGAAATAAGAAGAACTCCTAATAGAACTAGAGAACTACTAACTAACGTATAAACTATAGGATCTAAAAATAGAACTAGAAGAGAGTAAAACTATAAGATAGAGCCTAGTCTACTAAAAAATAGAAGAGGAGGTAAAAATTAAGAAAGAATATATTAAGATAGTACTCTAAAATAAGTAGATAAGACCTTTAAGCTTATTAGTAGCTTATAGAACTTTCTTTATAGATAAGAAGAAAATAAAAGAAAAGAAGTTCTACGTAAACTTTAGAAGAACTAATACTATAATAAACAAGAACTAATATCTCTTACTCTATATAGACAAGATATAGGATAGGATAAGTAAGGCTAAAATCTTTATAAAACTTAATATACAAAACGCCTATTATTAGATCTAAATAGTAAAAGGATATAAGTAGAAAATAGTATTTAGAACGTAATATAGATTATATAAATATTAGGTTATACTCTTTAGATTAACTAACGTACTAGCTATATTCTAAGAAAGGATTAATATAATACTATAAGAATACCTAGATAATATCTTAATATTCTCTAAAAACAAGGAAGATTATATAAAGTATATACACAAGATACTAGAACTTCTAGTAGAAAACTAGATATTTCTTAAAATAAGAAAATATAAATTTTATACAAGGAAAACTAACTTCTTAGGATTTACTATTAAACTAAGATAGTTAAAGATTAATCTAGCAAAAATAGACGCTATAATTAGATAGCTAATACTAAAGAATATTACTAAAATTTAATAATTTTAGAAACTTATAAATTTCTACTAAAAGTTTATAATAGAGTAGTTAGAACTTATAAAACTACTAATAAGGTTAATAAAAAAGAATATACCTTTTAAATAGATAGATAAATATAAAAAGGCGTTTAATACTATAAAAGAGAAATTTAGAGAAGACCTAGTTCTAAGAATATATAACCTAGAACTACTACTAATAGTTAATATAGATATATCGAACTTAGTATATAGTATAGCCCTATAATAGGAAGACTTAGCTATAGGAATAAAGTACCTAGTAAAGTACTTCTTAAAATAAATAATATAAGTAGAAATAAACTACCCTATTTATAATAAGGAAATACTAGTAATATATAAAGTACTTAAATAATAGAGAGTATATTTACAAGAAACTAAGTATAAGATATAAATCTATACAAATCTATACTAATTATAAAAATCTAATAGGATTTATAATAAATAAAGACCTAATATAATAATATACTAGATAGTAGGAGTACCTTATAATATTTAACTTTAAAGTAATCTATACAAAAGGATTAGAAAATATACTAGTAGATATACTAAGTAGAAGACTAGATCTATAGAAAGAAATTAAAGCTAAAGGAACTATACTAGTAAAGAACAAAAAAGGATACTTAGAAATAAATAAACCTAAAGTAGCTATAAGTCTAGAGATTACTAGAAATAAGTAGAACTAATAGATTAAGGAAGAAACCTAAAAGGACCTAAGTACCTAAGAAATAGAGAATAGATTCTAAATAGAATATAGATAAATTTATATACTAACTAAGATATAACAAGAATTTATAAGATAATTCTATAAACTACTAGTATATAAATACTAAGGAATAGAGAAAACCTTAGAAAGGCTACTAAGAAACTATTATATACCTAAGGTAAGATAATTAGTAATATAAGTACTTAAAGACTATACAGAATACTAAAGAAATAAATATAGTAGATACGTACTATATAAAATACTATAACTAGTAGAAGTACTAGAATAACTATAGAGAGTTATTATAATAGACTTTATTACTAGACTACTAAAATTAAGAGATCTAATCTTAGGAACTAAATATAATAGTATTCTTATAATAGTTAACAAGCTAATAAAGTATACATACTATATAAAGAAAAGAGTAGTATAAAGGAAGCTATATACTAAGTAATAGACTTAGTTATAAGATAATATAGAGTTCTAGACAAGATTATTACTAATAGAGATATTAGATTTATATCTAGTATATAGAGTACTATAATATCCTTACTAGGAATAAAATATAGTATATCTATAGGATACTACTTATAGATAGATAGATAATTAGAACAAATATACTAGATAGTTAAGTAATACCTAAGATACTACCTTAATTACAATTAAAACAATTAGGTAGTACTACTATTAGTAGCTTAATTTACCTACAATAGCTTAAAAAATATAGTAATAGGAGTATTACTATTCTTTATAAACTATAGATTTAAACCTACTATATATTAAATACCTAGGGATATAGAAAGATAGAACCCTAAGAGATAAAGGACTATAGATAGAATTAAAGAAATATATAAATAACTAAAAGAGGACGCTAAGTTCCTAAGAAACTAGATAGTAAAATACTATAATTAGAAATATAAAGAGGGACCCTAATTTAGAGAGGAAAAAAAGTATAGTTATAAAGAAAGAATATTAAAACTAAAAGACTAAGCTTAAAACTAGATTATATAAAAATTAGACTATATAAAATTAAGAAATAAGTAATACTAGTTATATATAGATTAAAACTACCTAAAAGAATAAAAATATACTTTATATTCTACGTTTTACTACTAGAAGAAGTACTACAAGATACTAAGCTAGTAGTCTATAAAGCTAATATATATAGAGAATAAGAAGAATATAAGGCCTAAGAAATTATAAGATACTAACTCTAAAATAGAAGAAACTACTACCTAGTTAGATAGTTAGGAGTAGATAAAGATAGAAAACTATAAGAATATATATAGAAACTAGAGGAAAATCTTAATTACTTTAAGTTACTAGAAGACTTTTAAAATTAAAACTAAGTAACTTACTTTATAGTAAACTAAGAAACGAATTAAAGTTCTATAGAAGATAGTTACTACTTATAATAGATAGAGAGGCGCCTAGAGAGATAGTAATACTAAGAATAAGAGATACTATAGAACTACCTAAAGTAATAGATAACTACTATAGTACCCTAACCTCCTTAGTATCTAGCTTAGCCTTAAGTATAGTATATTATATACTAATCCTTTTATTATTATAAGCCTATAACTTATAAAGCTAAGCTAAGCGCGCCTAAGCTTTTACTAGTATATTAAGAGTATACTCCTACTTAGCCTTAGCCTCTAAGATCTATAATAATAGTTTTGCTTTAGCCTAGTTAGTAGCTCTCCTTAATAGAATTTAGCTCTAACGTATATATTATAATTAAAGGCTTATACTTAGAAATAGATATACTAGAAATATTATAAGAACTATAAACGTTAGCCTAGATATTGTAGTATCGTAGGATGCACGTAGAAGTAGGGGGCAGGTAGCAACCTGTAGTTAGCGAGTTAAGTTAAATATTTACGTAGAGTAGCTACATAACGAGTTAGTGTTAGTGTCTCTTCTCTATCTAATCCTACTTATAGTAGCTTGTAGAGCTACTATACTAACCTAATACTCCCTAATTACATATATTTCTACTATACTACAATATACGCCTTATATACCTTACTAAGCTTTAAAGAAAATAGGTATATAGTATCTAGGAAATAGTAATAAGAATAAGGAAATATCTTACTACCTTAACGTAATACCTAATTAGTAAGATTAAGATAATAAAGGGTAGATTTAGTAGGTATAGGAAACTTATAAGAAAGAATAATTAATAAAGGAGACTCTAATAAGTTAGAGACTTAGAATAGAAAGAACTTTAGCCTAATAGAGTCTAAGAGAGAAGATAGTATTATAGGTTATAACCTTATATAGGAGTTAGAACCTATAGAGCCTAGGTTACTTTTAAGTAACTATATAATAGGCTATAAATCTAAAGGACTTAGATAGGATAATAATATTAAGTATAATCTAGATACGTAAGAAGATTATATAAGGTAATCTATAGATCTATTATATAGATTAATAGATTAAAGTAATCTATAGATCTATTATATAGATTAATAGATTAA
>JALNQK010000592.1:0-10814 GCA_028458525.1 Ophiosphaerella herpotricha
GCTAAACTACTATAATAGAGATATTAGATCTCTACTCTCTATATAGAGTAACCTTAGTAAACTAAGTAGATTTAAGTATATAGAGCTACTAGAAGGAGAGAATAATAAATAAGATTAATTAGAGAAATTAATTACTATAATTAATTAAATTAATCCTGTTAACTACAATCTTTACCTTTAAGTAACCCTTATTCTAATAATAGCACTAGGCCTATTATAGCCTACTTAGTCCCTTATAATTAAGTACTATAAAACTTATAAGATACTCTTAGCTATATACCTACTTTACTTAACTTATATACTCTAGCTACTTAATATTATTATATTTAAGCCTCTATTATTAGCTTATAGTATAGAGCTTACTTAGTATATAGAAGTATACTAAGGGCTTACAAATATTATAAAGAGAGACTTCTATAGGTTATTTTATACTACCTAGAGTACTGTATTTATATTAGTAATAATACTAAAAGCCTTTAGCGCTACTAGAATTACTCTATTTAAGCTAAACGTTATACTTAAACAATTTAAAGTAGAAGGCTAGAGCTAGCTATCTTTAAGCTTATTAGCTTACTTATTAACGTTAGTACTTAGCGCAAGCGACTAGCGTAAGATACATATAATCTTAAAGACTTTTTTTAACAATATCTATAATAAAAACACTTAGTAACTTAGCTATACAATCTATAATATCTCTATATAAAACTCTCTACTTAAATATAAAGTTAAAGTCCTACGTAGCACTCTAGCTAATAAGAAAAGGCGCTACTAGTAAAGTAAGCCTCTAGCGCTCGAAGCGCTTACTAAATATAATAGAGGAGTAGTGTTTTAGTTGCTAAATAAGGTAAGAGATGCGCGCAAGCGCAAGGCTTAAAAGTAGGCTAATACAACTAAGCTATAACTCTAGAAGGTAGAGGATATTAAAGCTAGAGAGTAATAGAAAGCTAACAAGGCTATATTAATAGAGGAGCGCTGCTAAAATCGTATAGTAGCTAAGGCTACCTACAATATAGTAATAGTTTAAAAAGCTTACAATCGCGTAGAAGCTTAACTTGTATATAACACTAAAAGATAACTCTAGAATAACGTTAAGATAGCTTAAAAAGCTTGCAAAGGCTCTTAAGTTACAAGAGATAAGTATAATTAACTTAATACTACTAGAGAGGTAGTAGGTAGTAGTACGCTAGCACTGCTAAGGTCAACTCGCAGCTATAATATCAACCTCTTACAACGCTACAAACTATAATATATATATACTTAAAGCTTAATATATTAAAACTCTAAAAAATCTTATAATAGAAGCTTGTATATAGGAAGTAGTAGCCTTATCTTTGTATAGTAGTAATAGCTGATTTTCGGTCGTTAGGTAGGGCTGATCGCTAGGTAGTAAGCTACACTAGGCGGTGAGCCTTACTAGTACTTAGTAGCAGCAACGATCTTGGGCAGGTCCCACTGCGGCAGCTAAATCTAGGAGCTAAGGTACGTACGTAGATTAACTATAAAATCCTATCTTTCCTAAAACATCCTTATCGCCTCTAGGACAAGGTTAGGGCAGGTATAGGTTAACTATCCTCCCTGCTTGCGGTAGCAAGACCTTGCTACGGATTACTTTAATCACTTTTAAAGGAAAGTGTAAGAGAAAATAAGGTAACTACTATTAAAGCGAGCGTAAGTCTAATCTACTTCTAGACCCTTCTACCTAGAACCTGTAGTAGCTATTGTGCATGTAGTATAGGGCAACTATCCGGAGAAATTTGCTCCTAGCTAGTTCTAGGAATAGTCAGCCACTATTTAGCCACTACAAGTCCTAGCTATCAAGGAAATAACCTTAAATTTAGGCTTTAATATTCTTGTTAGAAGTGAAGAAAGACGTAAGACACTGACTAACCTTTAAGAATCCTTAACAGGAAGAGTCGCAATGTTAGTGACTATCCAGATGACGAGCCTGGGAATGAAGACTCCGAGAGTAACCCTAATAACGAAGGCTGGGATGTGGAAAACCGATTGGAGCACGCCTTTGACGGTATCGTAGATAGAATCGCCGATGCTCTTCAGCGATGCATCGTCCCCTTTGTCAGCCCAATCGTGAATGGATTGCTGAACATCCCCAGGTAGCAAGTTCCAGACGGCGTTGACAATGTCTTCAAGACTCGGCAACTGAAGAAACTTGAGGAAATTGCCGTCGCTGTCAAACACGGGGTAGCCAACGTCGTTCAGGAAGAAGTTAGCTGAGCTTTGATGGAAAGGGCGGAACCCATTCAGCGTATCATCGGACCAGAGATTGGCCAACGCAAACTGATTTTCGGCATCACTCGCCCATGTCCAGGATGTATCCGTACCCTGCGCAGCTTGGGTGGTATATGCCGTACTGGAAGCAGCAGCGGCGCGCTCTGTGGTATTTGATACTAGATTATTCCAAGTTAATAATCATGGATCAATCAACACCATAGACGAGCATACCTAGTGTTGGAGACACACCGGACTTGAACACCTCAGGCCCGCCAAACTTTCTTACAAACTTCCAGACTGTCGAAGTTGCCACGATTAGTTTTAACCCTGCTAGAAGCAATACAAAAGGTTTACCACATACAGGCTGGGTTAAGAGTCGGACAAGATGCTATATTCAACTCAAGTACTTAACCTACAGTTTGTTAAGGACACTGCACATTGTAGTAGAATATAGAGAGGAGTTAAGTGTGTAGATAGAAGGACCTTTTAGAGCCTAGGTTCGCCGTTAGTTTCTATCGCTCAACGTGTCTCGCTCTTCTTTTTATAGACGAAAGTGTGGCTCTTCTAGAGTAAGATGTAAGGTAGGGTACTACTAGTTTTTAGCCGGAGAACTGGTCGGGCAGCAGGACGTCGCCTAATAAATCAACTCTAATAAGTCTATAGAGTCTATAGAGTCCTATTAGCTTATTAGAGTTAATTCATTAGGCGACGTCTCTGTAGCACCGCATATGTGCGGGGTTGCAGATATGCAGTGTTACAGAGACGCGTCTAGACTTAGTTAGGTAGTAGGACGTCGCCCAATAAATCAACTCTAATAAGTCTATAGAGTCTATAGAGTCCTATTAACTTATAGAGTTAATTTATTAGGCAACGTCTCTATAGCACCGCATATATACAGGGTTGTAGATATGCAGTATTATAGAGACGCGTCTAGACTTAGTTAGGTAGTAGGACGTCGCCTAATAAATTAACTCTAACGAGTCTATAGAGTCTATAGAGTCCTATTAACTTAATATTTACTAGTCTAGAGGGGTTAGCACGTCCGCTATTAGTACGTTAGATAGTATAATTAGTTTAGCTAATATACTATACTATAAGATAACTTCTAGGTTTATAATCTAATAGGTAGATTTAAAGTTACTTTAATTCTATATTAATAACGTGTAAAATAGGCTTATAGTATAGTATATTAGCTAAACAACTTATACTATCTAACGCGCTAATACCTAGCCTAGTAGCTTTAGTTAAGAAGACTAATAGTAGATATCTATTAGCGTAGTATATTAGTAAGCTGTAGTACTGTATTTATTTTACTAGTTAGACTTAGTAACTATACTAACAATATATGTAGAGGTAGCTAATAGTTAAAAGTATTAGAGATAGTTATATAAGGAGCTCTTAGTAAACTAAAATAGTAGCTATTTAGCGTACGCGCTACTAATACTAGTATACTAGTACCTTAAAATATACGTATTATCTTAATATTCTATATAGCTAATAGTCTTAAATTTAGAATTAAGATACTCTAGTATTATATCTATCCCTAATCTTAGCTAGGCATACTAGGTAGTTATCTATCGTCTAATTTATCTTCTTAACTCCTAGTAACTTCTATACTTTATAGAATCTCTTTAGACCTTGTTTCTTACTTTTGTATCTTTTTAAATAGAACTTATATTTAAGTAGTAATACCTATATCTCTATAATAGAGAAATCTAGCGATTTTAATAAGGAGAGTATATAGTCTATTCTATACAGGTCTATCTATTTAAAAGTAGTTTTTAAGACGTAAGCTAAGTTATAGTCTTACTATAAGATCTACTCTCTACCTCTTTCTAATAGATAGCTCTATAGAGCTAAGAGTATAACTTAAGTATATATATAAGTATTTATCTTACTATTATAGTTACTAGTATTATATAGTATTACCTATACAAAGTTATAGCCTAAAATATAGTATATATAGAACTAAGTTTAAAGATTTAGATTAGGAGCGTAGTCTTTCTTATACTAAATATTAGAGGGAGTATACTTAGCTTAATCTCTAGTATTCCTCTTAATTCTAAGTTAATATCTTAGGCTAGTTATATAGTATATCTTATTATACTAGAAGACGTTATACTAGTTTAATAGATTAGGTTATAGCTATAGCTATATATTAAGATAATCTTTTTATATAGTAATCTACTCTAGCGTATAAAGCTTCTTAATAACTATATAATATATTTTTATCTTAGTCTCTTATATAATATACTATTAGATTATTATAGTATAATACTACTTATTCTCTTACCCTTTTATATAATTATACTACTTTATAATACTAGCTCGCTCTATAAGGTTATACTAAAGATTACTTTTTTCTAAAAATAAAGCTCTATTTATATATAAGTTAATAGCGTTAGTGTTACTAGCTAAGAGCTAATATAGTATACTGCGCGTATTAGGCTTATCTAAGTACTATAGCCTCTAATATCTACTACTCCTTAAAACTTACTAAGATATTATTAGTACTATCTAAAAAACTCTCTAAATAGCGTTAGTACTATATAGAAGCTTTTCTATTTAGTAGAAATAGTATACTACAAGTATTATAGACTATTGTAGCGTTATAAGTTAAAGTAGCTATTTATCTAGGATAAGCTCTAGTAGTAGTATTGTAAGCTAAAATACTAGTTTAGGTATAACTTAAACTATTCTATATTAGTAAGAAGAAGTAAGAGTATTAAAAATAAGCTTTTACTATACAATTTTAGGTTACTAGTATATATAGTATTTGTATTACTAATAGATTATAATATATTAATTTAAGTACGTATACTAAATAGCTACTATTTTAGTTTACTAAGAGAGGAGCTACTAGTTATTTAACTATATAATAGCTATATTACTAAAATATATAGGGCTTTTCTACCTTTATATATACTTGTAACGATAGTATTTTACTAGTAATGCCTAGTTAAACCTATACACTAAAGCGTAGGCTTTAACTTCTAGGCCTATTATACCCTATCCTAGCTTATATCCCCCTTATTATATTATATTCCCCTTTAATAAGCTAAGACTAGAGCTTACTATAGCTTAGTTAAGGAATTAGCGCGCTAGTAGACTCGAGAAGTATAAGAGCGTAGAGGGCTCGATTAGGTTATTCTATTAGTTAGTAGAAGAGGTAATAGTAGATCTCGGCACTCTAGAGTAGTATAGTTGCGTAGCTATACTACAAAGTAGGTATTACTATATATTAGACTCTATCTTAAGGTATATAGAATTACTATATTAAAGCTAGTTTTACTACTAGAAGCGTATTAGCTAACTAAACAAGTAACTAGGCTTTACCTTATTCTTTACTAGTATATAACGTAAGACGTACAAGGTTATCTTATATTAGCCTAGATTAGTAGTTTACTTCTAATAGAAGTACTAGTTAGTAGAGTAGTACTATATAAAATTGCGCCCTATAGTACACTTAGAGTTAAAAGGTAATAGTCTAAACGCTAAGAAGTACTAGTAGCTATATACGTAAATACTAACTACCTAAAAATAGTCTAGTAATATTTTAGCTTTATCTTAAGAAATATTAAACTTATTAATATATTTTAGAAGAAAAGTTAATATACGCCTACTATCTACAACAAACTAGAAGATTATTATTAGGTATTAAATATATAGATTTTCTATAAATAGAATATTTCTAAATTACTAGATTCTATAATATACCTAGAATTTATTAAGAAATATTAGTAGTATTAAGCCTTACTACAAAAATCTTACTATACTACGTAGGTTTATAGAGCTACTAAGAAAAGTTAAAGATATTAAGCTTTTTTCTAAGAAACCTCTCTATACTATACTATTCTCTACCCTTAGGTAGTAGTCTAAATATTAGGAAGTAAGGTAGCTATATATATAAATACTAGAATTAATAGTATTAGTATATATACTAATAGTTATATATTACTTCTTACTTCTTATTTAGCTATTATAACTACTTGTATTTATATTATATTTACTATAAAAAGAAAACTCTTAGTACTTATACTAGTATACTACTCTATTTATCTTAATATATACTACGTTTACTACTAAACTCTATAACTCTAGTACTACTAATAGTACTATTATAAGGAGTCTAGGGTAGGAGCTAGAAGAGTAGGCTTAGCGCTGTTAACTAGTTATACTAGTCCGAGTAACTAGTACTACTAGCTCTATCGGCTAGTATATTCCTTAGGTTAATCTAGTTTATTTCTAAGCAAGTTTAAAGAACTTAAATAGTAAAAACTAGTATATATATTATATACTAATATAATAGCTTAACTAGCTATTAGCTCCTTTTTAGAAGATTAGTTTAGTACTATACTATACCCTTATACTTACTACTAACCTACTAACCTAGGAATTTATAGGTTTATAGGCCTTAGTAGCTACTAACCTACAAACCTATTAAAATATATAAGTAGTACCTACTTAAGTAATTATAAAGTATTATTAATTTATTAGTAACTTCTTAACTATAGTACTATATACTCTTAATATCTATTATTTAGAATTAATATTATATTAGTCTATATTAATAGTTAACTAACTACTATAATCTAACCTATACCCCTATAGTAAGTTATTTAAAAGGTACCTAAGTAGCTTTATAATACTACTTATATTTATTACTAAAATAAATTAAATACTAACTTTCTTCTAATAGATTAACTAGAGAAAAAAGATAAAAATTAAACGTAGTAGATAGAAAGTAATTTATATAATTCTTATTAGTTTTATCTTTTAAACTATAGAAAGATAAATTAGTATTACTAATACTTTAATTTTCTCTACTATAGATTAACTAAGTATAAAGTCTAGGACTAAAGATTATATTATTAAAACCTAGAATAAATATATCTTTCCTAAGTTTAGGAAGTATAATACCTAAAAATAGTAGACTCTAACTTAATTTACTAATAGTAGTAGTAAGTTCTTTAAAAGCTTTAATACTATTAAAGTAAAGTAGATTAAGCGTAGTATAAAGTACTTCTAGAAGTATAAGAAAGTAAAGTAGAGATATAGTATATAATCTAGAAGATAGGTAATTAATTAATATAAAACCTAGAGGCTTCTAGATAAAATAATTAGTAAAGATTAAAGCTAATATAAAAAAGATAGAGAGATTACTATTATAGTATTAATTTAGATTAGTATAAGTTTATTTTAGGTTAGAGAGCTAAGTAAGCTAAAGAAAATTTTCTATAATCTAAACTCTTAGCGTACTATATATAAGCTACTTAATCTAACTAATTAATAATTAAAGAAACCTTAAAGGTATATAAACTAATATTAATAACTATTTTTAATATAGTAAGCTATAATTATATAGAATTACTACTAGAGTTATAAACTTAGAAGGTATAATATAAGATATAGCTTACTAGACTAGCTATATAAAGGATTAGCTAATCCTAGATTAATTTTAAAGTAACTAGAAACTAGAAAATTTTATTTCTTTAGTTTTAAAGTATATAAACTTAGATAGATATTTAATCTTTTTTATATAGTAATTTAATTAATTTACTTAATTAACTATAGATTATTTCTAGAGCTTCTAATACTCTACAATTTACTTAACTAATTAAAGTAGTAAAACTCTTAATTTTAAACTTAAGAGAAGATTTAGAAGCTATATATAACTTACTATAAGTAGTACAAGACTATAATAATTAAATATTATAAATAATTAATTAACTTGTTTTCTCCTACTCTCTTTATATACCTTAAATACCTTTAAGATCTTTTAAGATCTTTAGCTCTATAGCTTCTCTAGAGCTAAGTCTTTATTATAGTAAGCTTATATAAGGGTTACTCTTTATTAAGCTAGTATATTACCTAATTACTAGTCTTTTATCTAAGGGATACGCTATAGCTAAGTCTAGATATACTAAGAATCTATTTTATATAAAGAGAAGCTAGGAAGATTATATATTTTAGATAAGTACTAGATTAGGTATCTTATCTAATACGATTACTATAGTAATTGTAGTAATAATTGTATTATAGGTTATAAGAGGCTATAGTTTAGTAGTATTCTATATTAATAGTAGTATTAGTACTACTACCAAGGTTAAACTTGCTGTCGAAAGATACTAGGCCTGTCCGCTGTCGTTTCGAGGTGCCTAGTTTACTCTACACAGGTAATTCGGGGTCCTGCGTCTGCGTGCAGTCCGCAGTCCTCCCTAGTAGTAGCTAGTGGGGGTCTCCTCCCCCTCCGCCATCCGCAAGTCTACCATTTTCCCGCAACAGCGCAAGAGGGCAGAAGATAGATAGGGTTAGAATTTTAGCCTATGCAGCTCAAGGATTTAGATTCTGCAATAAAAATGAGCTTTTTCAAGTGTCTCGAATTAAAGAAAAACTAGAGTTCAGTAATCCAGCCCACTCAGCCCACCCAGTCTGTCTAGTCCATCCCGCCTATCTAGTCTATCCAGTCTATGCAATCCACGTAGCCTACGCAGTTCACGAAGTCCATGCAGTCCATGCGGTCCATGCGGTCCATGCAGTCCATGCAGTCCATGCAGTCCATGCAGTCCATGCAGTCCATGCAGTCCATGCAGTCCATGCAGTCCATGCAGTCCATCTTTTCTCATTACCCCTCTTTTTCCATCTACTCCTCTCTTTCTACATTTAGGAACTGTCAGCTTATATATTCAAGTCCATTCCCAGCAATCTCTTCGGTTTACAGCTCTCAAGTTTTCTACAAAATATTCCCTGCATTCTTCCGGCTTTCTTTAACCTCTTGAGTTACCCCTCGTCTTACCCTGCGAACCAGCATGTCCCTGTTGTCCCAACCCGGAATGCTCCCACCTGGTGTCACCCTCCCCACCCCTCCACCGCTAGATTTCAACCCTCTGGAGGCGAATAACAATGACCTTATCAAGCACGGTCTTCCTCCCCGCCCTAACATGGAAAAGTTTCCAGATGAATACATCTGGTGGGAAAAGGTTTGTTCAAGCGCGGGCTCATTCGTGCTGCCCGCCTTCAAACCAGTGAGCAAAGTAGATGGCGATACGGGGGACCATATATCCAAAAACTGGTCGGGTGCCGTAATTACCGCTGACAAGGACCACCATTTCACCGCGGTTCGGGGTTCTTGGACCGTCTCACGACCCCACCCAGACAATTGGGCCTGGCGGGACCGATACTGGGAATCCGGACACTTCTCTGCTGGAACTTGGGTTGGTATCGATGGCCACAAAGAATCTGGTGAGGGTAGTCACGACGTCCTTCAGGCTGGAATTGGTCATCGTTGTATCGTCTCGACTCATCAAGATACCGAGTATCCCATCCATCCTTGGTGGGAGTGGTACCCGGAAGATCCGTGGACTATTACTGGCTTCCAGGTTGCAACCGGAGATCTTGTAAGTGTCACGATTAAGGCACAATCGAATACAAAGGCATTCATCCTTTTCAATAACTTTTCCGCGGGGACATATACCAGCTTTAACGTCACTGCTCCGCCCAATGTATATTTGAAAGGCAACTGTGCGGAATGGATCGTCGAAGCTCACCAAAGCTCAGGCGGGAAGCCAACCATGTCGTATCTTGGTGCCACATTCTTTTTCAATTGTGCCGCGGTTGAGGAAGAAAATGATGACCAATCGGAGTGGCCAATTTGCAGGAATCTTCAAAGAGCGACCTTCTTGGAAATTAAGCAAGATAACCAGGTACTGTCGGCTGGAATCAAGACGCTCTCCAACGATACTGTTTTGGGGGTTGTTGCCGAGCGTAGGACACACGAGTATAACGTTGGTTAAATTCCAAAGACATAGCCCATACACGCTCTCTATACACGCTCTCTATACAAACGCTTAGTTATCTTTAGTGTTTCGAAGAATCTCAAACGCAGTGCAGGTCGAGCAACATCGGCGTATGCCTGTAAGGGTTTTTGAGGGATACCAGATTGGCAGGAAACACAAATTCATTTGTTGGAGTAGCAAGAGATAGGATAATAACACTCATTACTTAGTGGATTCACAATACAACTCTATTATCCTATACCGTGCCCCACTAACGTGTCTGTGCGCGTGATGCACATGTTCGCGTGATGCACATGTTCGCGTGATGCACACCCCCACCAAAATTGCGATCTCAAAGATAAGGCTGCAGAGCCACACACAATAGCTATTATTATAAGATTTTGTAGTAGAGTAGTAAATAGAAGCTTGCGAGTAATTTAGGCTATCTAAATTTTGCTTAGAGGCTAAGGTTATAGCTAGAGCAAGTAGTTTTAAGTAGAGCTACTAAGCTATCTAATAGCTACTTAAAACTCTTTACTAGTATAACTTTACTAAAATTTAATATTTTTTAAAAACTTTTATTATATAAAGTATTAGTAAGACTTATATTATAGTTTTATAGTATAATATATTTATAATATACTATATTCTTATTATAATTAACTTTTTAAAATAACTACTTATTTTTTAAGCTAATAATTTTTTAAAAGTATAATAACTTTCTTAATACTAGGTATAATATATTTTTATTTATTCTAGTTTAAGTCTATTATTATAGCTATAAATAGGCTTAAAAACTACTTAATATAT
>JALNQK010000593.1:0-10787 GCA_028458525.1 Ophiosphaerella herpotricha
TAATTAAGTAATCTACCTAGCTATTACTAAAAAGCCTTTTTAGTAACCTCTATATTAAGCTCTTTAAATCTAATAATTAAGAGTCTTACTACCTTTACTAATATAAGCTATTACTACCTTAATTAACCTAGGTAAACTAACTTAAGCTACTTAACAAGCTATAGTATCTACAACTTAACGCGATCTAATAGTTATACTAAGAACTAACCTTAACTATATAGTATAGATAACTTAGCTATAAGCTAGATACGTAGTTTATAACGTTTAGGATAAGATAGACCTAGCCTCCTTAGCTAAGCTAACTCTAAAACCTAAAGTAATTAGAGCTCTAGTAATAACTAACTATACTCTAGTATTAAATATTAAGATTCTATTATAATAGTCTAAACTTTTAGCTAGAAGTCTTAAAGCCTTTAAAAAAGACCTTAAGTACTATAAGGTACTTACTAAGTAATACTATAGTAACTAGTATAAGTATAAGAAAGAGTAGAAGAGCTTTTAGTATATTATAGCCTTTATCTAATCCTTAGTCTTACTATATCTACTACGCACGTACTACTTACTAGACTAGTCTCTATATTAGTAGCTATTAAATTTAAAGTAGACTGTTAGTGTAGACAAGTGTATTAAGTAAGAGCGAGTATATAATAGATATCTTAACTTACTTAAACCTATAAAGAGTAAGGTAAAGTAGGATATATAGCTAGCTAAGTATAACTAAGCTATAACTAAGGCTAAGATATACAAAGTAGCTAAGCTATTACAAATTAATATAATAACTTAGGACTTCTTAGTAGCTACTAAATACGTAGTACTAATTTAGTTAACAACGTTTTAAGATAATAGATATTTTTAACCTAGTATAACCTAGAAAGAGATAATAAAACGCTACTATAAGTATATAATAGTATACTATCCCCTAAATATAGAGAGGAATAAGGCTACCTTTATAGCTAGTACCTTATCTTACGCTACTAGTAGTAATACTACCTAGAGTAAGGCTAAGGACGCCTCTCTTGTAGACAGTATACTACTTAATAAATAGGGTAGACCCTGCAATTAATATATACGTAGTAGTAATACTAATATTAATTAATTAAGTAACTAAAATATAGTAGAAAAAGGCTAATACCCTACGTATAGACTACGTTATAACCTTAAAGATTACTACTACATCTATCTAGACAAAGTACTAGAATAGTAGACCCTAAGAGAGACTCTATAAGAGCTTGTTAACTATAAGCGTAAATACAATACAATATTACAAGGGCTAATAAGAGGATAGATAAAGCTATATACATAGTAGCTAAGTACTTAGCTATTATAAGTTACTAAAGTTACTAAAGATAACTAACTAGATAGTTAGTAAGTTTTGTATATTAATACTACCTATACTATAGTAAATAATAATCTTTACTACCTACTACGTAACTTGTTTATACTTAATTCTAGTACAACCTACTATATTATAAATAACCTAAGCTAAGTATATAGCTTTTACTAGCTAGCTTAAAATAACTTTATATAGGCTAGTAATATAAAGATATAGGTTAGAGGCTATAGCTTAGTTAGTCTATTACTAAAGAACTAATCTAGAGTTAGTAGACTAGCTTTATATAATATAGCTATCTACCTAGATATATATTATAACCTAGTCTTATTTTAACTACTCTAGTAGAGAGGAATCTAGTAAGATACCTAGTTAGAGCCTATAATACTTAATAAGCTAGATAGGATAATAATTAGTAGTTTTATAGAGATCTATAGGTAATAGGTACTTAAGTATTATCTAGTCTATAATACGTTGTACTACGCCTATAAGTATATACTACAAACTAATAAGAACCTACGTAAGGTATTAGTAGAGCTCTAGTATAAGAGACTTAGCTATCTAGGACTAGTAGCTATTAAGTACCTTGTCTAGCAAACTTAAGGGGTACGAGTTAAAGGCGTAACTACAGTTAAATATAACGCTTATAGTAAGGCTAAAATTAGATATTAAATTAGTTACGTACTACAAGTTAATATTAATAGCCCTAGAAAGTAAATTATAATTAACTTCTATATATACAAGGTCTAAAGCTTTAGTAAAGAGAAGAGCTAGTTACTTACTACTAACTAGTACTCTAGACTTTAGTAGGACTTCTACTTTACTAATAATAGACTAGCTAGGTCTATTATTAAGATACTATTAACTCTTATTTAATTCTTAAAGACCTAGTTTAGTATTATAGTTAAAGTTATTAAGTCTAATAACAAGATTATAATAGTTAAACTAGATATATAGTACTAGCTAACCTTATAAGGTATTATAGTTAAGCTGTTAGTACCTAATACTTAAGCTTAAAATAGAGGAGCTAAGCGCGCTAGAGGTATAAACAAAGAGAAGTTACGTATAATACGCCTTAACGCTAACTTACTATAAGAACTCTAGCTAGAAGTTACTTATACTAGAGTCTACTTATATAACTAAACTCTAAACTACTTAAATAACTAGAGAACTCTATATAAGGCCTTCTATACGTTAATCTCTAGTAATAAAGCTATTACAATATTAATTTAAAAGCTAAACTTAGCTTATCTAAAAGTATATAGCTACAAAGTATTTGCAATAACTAATAATACCTATTATAGTAAGTTACGCCTATAATATCTAGACCTAAAGGCTTAGATTAGTTATCTTGTTAGCTACTAGTTATTAAATATCTACTGTATATAGATACTATTATTAGCAAAGGTTATAAGTATACAAGATATTATCTTTAACAAGTATATAATCTTTAATAGTAAGACTAAGAACTTAATAGATAACCTTATATATTAAACCCTAGAGGAGATTACAACCTATATACGCACTATTAAGCTACCTACGCTAACCTATTAGCTTAAAATAGAGTCGTTCTATAAGGACGATACTAAATTAAATATATTAACCTAACTAGATAAAGACCTACCTAGATACTACTAAGGAAAGAAGATTGTAGATTGCTACCTAACTCCTCTAGCGTTACTGCTACCAGCAGCGCTACTAGCTTAGCTAATAGCTAGCGCGCTTAAGCCTATAATAAATAACTATAATAACTTAGGTTTATCTAAAACTATACTATAGGTAGCAGCCTTTATAGCTAGAACTTAAGTAAGTAACGTTAGAGAATATAGAGGAGAAGTAATAGATAAAGCTAAGATAAAGAGACTACTTATAAAAGGTGTAAAGCTCTATCTAAGCTAGCTTCTACTTCTACTAATATACTAAACTAATCTTAAGAGCTATCTAATAGGTAAGCTATTTAAAGAGGCTAAACAAGTCTATCTAAATAGCTATTAATAGATAAAATTATAGACTAAAGTACTAGCTAAACCTATTAAACTATCTAGTTAGTAGATACTTAATTGCATGTAGGTATATACATATAAACTTAACAAGGAGTATAACTTTATTAAGTACAACGCTTAACTTATTATCTATAGAGACTAGTAACAAAATATTACGTCTTAAGATACCTACGTAGCTATACTAGCTAGCTACTCCTTTTAAATACTAATAGCAATTACAGCTAAGTACAACCTTAAGTTAAAGTAGTTTAACGTTACAAATACTTTTGTCTATACTACAATTAATAGAGAGATATATATAAAAATACTAAAGGGCTATTAAAAAGCTAGTATAATTCTATAAGTCTAAAAAGCTCTATATAGACTCTAACTCTTACCTCTACTATAGTAGAAGGAGTTTACGTCCTTACTTAATACTATTAGTTTTAAGACTATACTATACAAGCTATACTACTTAATTAGAAATAGTATTATTATCTTCTTCTATATTAATAATATTATTGTAGCGTACTATCTATAGATACTTATAGAAGTAGAAGAAGTAGAAAGGCTCCTAAAGGAGAAATATACTATTACTAGTAGAGTAGACCTATAGTAGTTCCTAGAAGTAGAGGTTATAAGATAAAGAGATTAACGTCTTATTTAGCTATTATAAGTAGCGTACGCTAATAAAATTAGCTAGCTTACTAATAAGTAAGATATACAATATAATACGCCTATAGCTACTATTAAGCTTAAGTCTAATAAGGGCTATACAACTCTATCTAAAATTAATAAGTACTAGCGTAAAATTAGCTTACTACTATTTACTATAGTTACTACGCGTCTAGATATAGCTTTTACAATATTATAATTAGTATAATTCCTATCTAATCCTAGCTTAGAGTACTATAATACTACTAACTAAGTTCTTATATACCTATTAGCTACGAGATAGCTAGCTCTATAGCTTAGAAGTAGGGACTTACTTTAAGTAGCTAGTAATGTATTGTTTACTAATAATACAATAGATAGAAGAAGCTCTTAAAAATATACAATTAAGCTCTTTAATAGACTAATTATATAGTAAGTAAATAAGTAAGATATAGTTACTATATCTACTACTAAAGCTAAACTCCTAGCCCTATTACAAGTAGCTAAAGAAGCTCTATTTACAACTTAACTACTTAATAAGCTATAGGTTAAACTACCTATACGTTAAATTATAATCTAGTGTAATAATACGTAGACAAATTAGCTTGTAACTAAAGAACTAGCTAAGCTTTAGACTAAGCTAAGGTACGTTAATATATATAACTACTAGCTAAGGTAAGAGGTATTAGCTAGTTAGATTTAAGTCTAGTATACTCTATTAACTAAGATAACTACTAATAGCTTTACTAAAGTTCTACTAGCTAATAAATAGAAGTACTTCCTTACTTAGCTTAGACTAGTATAAATAGAGGCACGTTAGGCGTAGTACAAGACTCTTCTTAATAAAATTTAGAATTAACTTAACAATATAATACTTAGTCTAGCTTAAGTAAGCTTAAGCTAAAGAGGTATATTAGATTAAACTATTAGATTAGTAATATAGCTAGCTATAAATAGAATTACACCGTAGCCTATATATATACTTATACAATCTAACTTATATATAAGCTTAACTACGAGCTAGCTTATAAGCTAGCTTGTAGGCTTATAGTAATAAGGTAATGTTAATAAAATAACGTTAATAGTAACCTAGATAGTAATTAAGATTATAATAGTAATTAATTGCGTACATATACGTATACTAGCGCGCGCTAAGAGCTTAGTAAGTAACCTTAACTATAGTAAGGCTTAACTCTAGTATTACGCTAGTAGCTAAGCTAGTAAACTAGTAGCCTCTAGGTATATCTAGACTTAGCTAAGGTAAGCGCTAGTATATAAAGTAGCGTATCTTATACAAAAGTACACTTTAACTAAGGTAGCGCCCTTACGTAAGTACTCCTTTAGTTAAGGCTTAACAAACTTAACCTAAACAAAGGCTCGCCCTAGTAGAGGCCTAAGCGAGCTAAGAATCTTAAGGATATTAAGAGGAGTATAGAGGTAGATAGAATAATAGAGACAACTTAATTAATTATTAATTTATTATAGAGATTTATTATATACTTGCTCGTACTCCTTTAATTAAGTAATCTACCTAGCTATTACTAAAAAAGCCTTTTCAGTAACCTCTATATTAAGCCCCTTAAATCTAATACTAATAGACCTTAACTTAATAAGTCTAATAGACTTTAACTTAACAAGTTTAATAGAACTTAACTTAAGTACTAAGTTAATAGAACTTAAGTTAACAAGTTTAATAGAACTTGCTAAGTACTAAGTTAATAGAACTTAAGTTAATAAGTTTAATAGAACTAGCTAAGTGCCTAGTTAATAGAACTTAAGTTAACAAGTTTAATAGAACTTAACTTAATAAGTTTAATAGAACTTAACTTAATAAGTCTAATAGAACTTAACTTAATAAGTTTAATAGAACTTAAGTTAACAAGTCTAATAGAACTTAACTTAATAAGTTTAATAGAACTAGCTAAGTACCTAGTTAATATAACTTAACTTAATAAGTTTAATAGAACTCGAGTCTATTAACTAGCTTACCTAGCTAGTCCCCTAATCCGTACGTTAATACAGGTAAGCTTGCTTGTTATCTAGCTATTATTTACTACAATAAAGGTAGTGTTAGTACGCAAGACTTACTATCTATCTAGTTAGTCCTTTTTATAGATTTTAGTAACTTGTAGTAGCTAAGTACTTAGCTACTATATACAAGGCTTTATCTATCTACTTATTAGCCCTTACAACGTTAGGTTGTACTTACGCCTATAGTTAATAAGTTTAATTAAACTAGCTAAGTACCTAGTTAATAGAACTTAAGTTAAGTGCTAAGTTAATAGAGCTTAACTTAAGTACTAAGTTTAATAACGTGTTGTTAATAAGCTCTTATAGAGTCTTATTTAGACTAAGTTATATTTAACTTAGTTTAAGTCTTAGTACTAGCTAGATAGTCTAGTGTACGTTAATATTAAGGTCTACCCTAGATTAAGATTAACTTAGATTAAGTCTAGGGACTAGCTAGATAGTCTAGTATATATTAATATTAGGGTCTACTCTATTTTTAGTTTAACTAGCCTAATAGTCTAGTATACGTTAATATTAGGGTCTACCCTAGGTTTAGTTTAACTTAGATTAAGTCTAGGGACTAGCTAGATAGTCTAGTATATATTAATATTAGGGTCTACCCTATTTTTTAGTTTAACTAGCCTAATAGTCTAGTATATATTAATATTGAGGTCTACCCTATTTATTAAGAAGTGCGCAATCTACAAGAGAGGCGTCCCTAGTCTTACCCTAGGTAGTATTACTACTAGTAGTATAAGGTAAGGTTTTATTACTTCTCTATATTTAAGAGATAGTAGACTATTATTCTACTTATAGTAGTATTTTATTATCTCCTTCTAGCTTATACTAGGTTTTAATAGTATCTATAGTCCTAAAAGGTTATTAACTCTAAAGGTACTACTTAATTAATAGATACTTAAGAGTCTTAAGTAATTACGTTAAGTTGTAATAGCTCTATAGCTCTACTACTTAATATATATTAGCTTTAGTAGTAGTAGGGTTATACTTAGCTAGCTCTATATCCTAATTTAATAGGCTTCTTATAAGCTTAAGTAAGCTTAGATACTTATTATAAGCTTACTCTTACTTAGTATACTTGTCTATACTAATAGTCTACTTTAGGTTAGCTAGCTACTATTATAGTAACTAGTTAAGCAAGTAGTACGTATATAGTAGATATAGTAAGACTAAGGATTAGATAAAAGTAACTATATACTAGAGGCTTACCTACTCCTTTTTATACTTATACTAGTTACTCTAGCTAAAAGTTTAGATTTATTACAATAGAGTCTTAATATTTAATACTAGTATATAGTTAGTTATTACTAGAGCTCTAATTACTTTAGGTCTTAGAGTTAGCTTAGCTAAGGAGGCTAGGTCTATCTTATCCTAAATATTATAAACTAAGTATCTAGCTTATAGCTAAGTTATCTATATAGTATTATCTACGTTACTTCTTAGTATTACTATAAGATCGTGTTATAATAGGTATACTATAGTTTATTAATTAGCTTAATTTAGTTAATATAGTAAGATAGTTATAGTACTACTCTACTTAGTTAAGGTAGTAGTAGCTTGTATTAGTTAAGGTAGTAGAAGTACTACTTTACTTAGTTTAGTTAATATAGTAATAGCTTATATTAGTAGAAGTAGTAAGACTCTTAATTATTAGATTTATAGGGTTTTAAAGGTTGTATACAGTTTACTAAGAGTAGTATAAAACTATAATAAATAGATATAATAAATAGTTAAGTTATTAAGTAAGTTAATTAATTACTCTAATTAACCTCTATTTATTCTATCTACTTCTATACTCCTCTTAATATCCCTAAGATTCTTAGCTTACTAAGGCTTCTACTAAGGCGAGCCTTTATTAGAGTTAAGTTTATTAAGCTTTAGCTAAAGGAGTACTTATATAAAAGTACTACCTTAGTTAAAGTAGGCCTTTATATAAGATATACTACTTTATATACTAGTACTTACTTTAGCTAAGTCTAGAAGTACCTAGAGGCTACTAGTTTACTAGCTTAGCTACTAGCGTAATACTAGAGTTAAGCCTTACTATAGTTAAGGTTGCTTACTAAGCTCTTAGCGCGCGCTAGTACACGTACACGTGCGCGTAAGATTAATTACTATCGCGATCTTAATTACTATCTAGATTACTATTAATACTATCTTATTAATGTTACCTTATTACTATAAGCCTATAAGCTAGCTTACAAGCTAGCTTATAGTTAAGCTTGTATATAAGTTAGATTATATAAGTATAAATATAGGCTATAGTATAATTCTATTTATAGCTAGCTATATTACTAATCTAATAGTTTAATCTAATAATAATAGAACTTCTAGAAGTAAAGAAGCTATAAAAGAAAGTAGAAGATAAAGATAATAAAAAATAACTATTATATTTTTATATTTATTTTTTAACTATTATATAATCTAATAGAAGTAGAGCCTAAGTATATATATAATATAGATAAGAAAAGCTTTATAATTAGAGCTATTTGTAAATAGAAAAAGATCTTTAGTAAAAGGCTATTTAAAAAGAAGTAGTTTTAGTAGATACTCTAAGATAGTAATTATAAGTAGATAAACTTGTTAGCGTATATTTATACTAATAGTATAGCGTTACTACTAGCTCTTATATATATAACTAACTCTAAGAATATATAATTAACCTAAGTAGAGGATATAAAAGTAGAAAAATATATAGTCTTCTTTAGAGTATTAAGTAGTAGCTAGTTAAATAATAGGCTTAGTCTTATATAGCTTTAGTAGGTATTTAAGTACTTTATAGTAGCTAAAGCTTAAAGAAAGTACTACTTATTACTTATAGATAGTTATAAGAGTTACTTAATAGAAGAATTTCTAGAGTATTACTATAGACGTAAGATACTATTAAGTATCTATCTACCTTATAGTACCTATAGGCTGTAGCTACTTAATATAGTAATATTTAAGCCTCTTAGTATAGTATACTTAAAGAAGCTAGTAATACGCCTTTATAAGTATCGAGGCTTAGTATCTATAACTAAAGCTAACTTCTTTAGCCTATTCTAAGATACTTAGGTAAGTAGCTTTACTATAAAGAATATCTTTAGCTCCTTTAAAGTAATAAGTATATACCTCTTTAACTCTAATATTATACTTAATTACTTTACTAATAATAACTTAGATACTTCTAGTAACGTATTAGAAGAAGCTCCTATATATAGTAGTAAGGCGTAGTAAAAATTAAATATAGTTATAAAACGTATATTAAGTAGTACCTTAAAGAAAAATATATCTACTATTTAGTAATCGCTCTACTATATAGCTATACAGAATACCTTTTTATAGAGTAAGAATAAGGGTCTCTTTAATACTCTTACTATTAAGAAAAAGAGAGAGACGAAGAGTAAGTCTCTAGACTTACTATAATACTATAAGTACTAGGGACCTTCGATAATATAGACTCCTTAGTTATTTAAAGAAGCTAAAGTATATATAAGGCTTACAAGAAAAGAGTAAGAAGTAGAGGAAAAAAAGAAAGCTAATATAAAAGAGCTAGCCTATACTAATAAGCTATATAATAAGAAGATTATATAAGAAAAGTATAAGTAGAAGTTAAAAGAGAAGAAAGAGTAAGACTAGCTTAAGGCTATAAAGGCTATAGAAGTTACTAAATACAAGGCTTAAAGAGAGCGTAATAAACAAGCTTATAATACTAAATAAGCTATATAATTATCTTAAAGAGGTAAATATAAGGCTTTAAAACCTCTAGTAAGGCCTATAAAGAAGTAGTATAGTATTATAGCTACTTGTAGTTATACTATTACTATATTATATTCTCTAATACCTCTAGTAAAATATAATAGTTATAGCTACAAAATTACTCTATATAAAGAATTTAAGTAATAAAGTTTATTATATAAGTCTATATAGTACTCTACTAAGAAATCTTATAATAATATCTATTATATATAGCTCTATAGGCTTATTTTTATAGTACCTATAAAGTAGTAATTCTATATATTTAGTAATTTTACAAATTTAGTAATTACGCGTATTTAGTAATTGCGCGTATTTAGTATATAGATATAGTACCTAGTTAGTTCTTATTAATATGCGTACCCTAACGTCTAGGAATACTAATTCCTAAACTTTGCGTATATTATATACTTTTAAACCTACTTATATCTTTATTAAAATAGAGAGTATTTTTACTATATATATCTTATACAACTTATTAAAGTTGTATTATTTTTAGAGTATAGGAATAGCGAACTAATATACTCTAAAAAAGTAAACCTAGATACTTAACTATCTATACTTATACTAAATTTTTAGATATAAAAGTAAACTAAGATACTATCTTAGTTTATTTAATTATTACTAGTTTAACTCTTTCTTCTTTTCTTTTACTATTTTATAATTCTTTTATTAATATTATATCTCTCTTAATTTATTAAATATTTACGTTACTTTACTTTAATTTTTTTTTAATACTATTAATAACTCTTTCTTCTTACTTTACTAACGTTAATATTATTAGATAAGATATATAACTTAGATACGTAACTTAGATATATAACTTAGAGCGCAATCTAGAGATACTAAAAAAGTACAATCTTCTTAGCCTCTTCTTCTCCCTAAGTATAGTACGCTAGCTAGTACAACTATAGGAGGCTAAGGAGCTAGACTATTATATACTAAATAGTTATTATAAGTACTATAGTCTATTACGTTATTATCTAAATAGTATAGAGCTAAACTAATTTAGTAAAGATAGTAGCCCTCTACTAGCTATACTAGGTAACCTTAGTAAA
>JALNQK010000594.1:0-10770 GCA_028458525.1 Ophiosphaerella herpotricha
TAGCTAGATAATAGATAAGCTAGCTATTAACTAGCTTAAGTACTTTAATAAGTATATAAAGAACTAAGTAGTTAGTACGTATTAGTTACTTATACTTAATAGTTATAGGAGCTACTACTCTCTTAAGTTTAACAAGATCTATAAGGAGAATAATATCTATACGCTCTATATACTAGCTTACTTATTTTACTTACTTTAGCCTCTTAATATTAGCTACTTCTCTCTATTAAAGAAGGTATATAGCTATTAAGTTAAGAGCCTAATCTAGAACTATATTAATTATATTACTAAACTTAAATTCCTACTAGCCTTCTACGCAGCCTTTAACTAGGCCTTTACAAGAGTAAATATTTACTTAGCTTTTTAAGCTACTAGCCTCGTTCTACTTTAGCTAGAAGTAGTTACCTTAAGACTTAATATTTAGCTCTACACGCCTACTCTAGCTACTCTAGCTACTCTACTAGAGGCTCTCTAGGTAGCTTGCACGCTAACTAATATATATAAGCTAGAGGCTTAGTTAATACTTATATATAAGCGCGTACGCTAGTATAAGAGCTTATTACTAGTATTAATTATTAACGCAATTAATTAACTTAAAAAGGAAGCTTATAGAATAATACTAGAAGCTAAGTTAATATATAATTAGATCTCTAGTCTTAAGAGAGCTAATAAGGTAGCTAGCAAGTATAAATTATAAAAAAAGAAGTAGATTTAGAAGAAAGGAGTCTTAATAAAGGGATAAGGAGAGGATATAATTACTTAACTAGAGGCTAATTACTAGATTAATTGTAAATAGCGTAAGAGTAGGTAGTATTTAGGCTTAAGTTACTAGGCTCGCGTACGCTGTAAGAGGTATAGAAAGACTAGGCACAACTTGCGTATATATAAGAAAGATAGAGAAGCTACTACTTAATTTATTATATAAATATATACTCTCTACTCTACTACGTTGCTAAGTTATATACTTAAAGAGGTGCGTAAAGTTAATAAGGTGTAGTACTTACTTATATATAGTGCTCGCTTATAAACTATATTATCTAGAATAACTTAGTACTTTGTATATAGCTAAGTACTTGTTAGTAACTTAGTACTTTGTATATAGCTAAGTACTTATTAGTTACGTATCCTAGTTATATTCTATTATACTATTATACCTAAGTAATATAGAGTAGTTATTAAGGCTATCCTCTAGTTCTATTAGTTCTAATAACTATATAGAGTTATAACCTATAATACTATCTCCTCTCTTAAGTCTTATAAGGTTTTTATTATTCTATTCTAAGGCTAAGTTATTAGCCTAGTTTATCTTTTAGGTTTATTCTTATTATTCCCTTATACCTTCTTATTCTACCCTTAATAAGCGCGCCTTTATTTCCTATATTTATTATAATAGTAAGGAAGTTATACTATACCCTTATTATTCTAGTATAGGGCTTTAATATATTATATCTAAAAAGGATAGTAAGGCTTATACTATATATATTAATACTAATATCTAGTACTATTATTTATATCCTAGTATTTCTATAGCTAAGTATTTATATTTAATTATTATTCTTACTCTAGGGCTTATATTTTCTAGGGAGAGCTATTAACTATACTTAAGATAAATTATCTAAGTAGATTACTATAGCTAAATAGGCTTAGTAGGCTCTTCTTAATAAAGTAGTAAAGAACTAGGTTCTCTTAGCTTATCTCTATAAGATAAAGGATTATAATAATAAGTATTCCTCTACTTAATCTTATACTCTAGAGGCTAAGTTAGATATCTATAAGGCTAAAGAGACTTATTCTCTTATTTTTCTAGGGACTTATTCTTTAGGTATAAGTACTCCTATTACCTTACTACGCGCCTCTAATAGTACCTATCCTCTTAATAATTTTAATTTATTTCTTAGCTTACTATAAGATAAGTTACTTAATTTTAATTTTAGAAGTCTTCTAGTAACTTAAAGTAGTTAAGATTATCTTCTAGTTCCTATATATATTTCTATAGTTTTCTATCTTTATCTATTTCTAACTACTTAACTAGGTAGTAGTTTTTTCTATTTTAAAGCTAGTATCCTATTATCTCTTAGGCTTCCTACTCTTTTTATTCTCTATATATATTAGCTTTATATATTACTAGTTCTATATCTTGTAGTACTTTCTCTAGTAGTAAAACGTAGAATATAGAGTATATCTTTATTCTCTTAGGTAGTCTTAATCTATATATAACTAGTATTACTTACTTATTAATCTTATATAGTCTAATTTTTACATAATCTAATTTTAGGCTTAGTTATTTACTTTTTACGTTTTTTCTTTATAGCTATACTCTTTTTTCCTTTCTAAATTAGAGTCCTTCTTTATATTTCTAGTTATAGTATTATACTATTTATATTCTTAGGAATTTAGTATCTTCTTTTAGTTATACGTATATCTCTTTTATTCTATTTAATATACCTTCTCCTTAGGAGCTCTAAGAACCTATATTCCTTAGGGTTTAGTATATAGCTAGTTTAAATCTATAATTTATAAAGAATAGTAATATTTCTATTACTATATTTTTTATACTATTATAGGCTAGTTACACTATTAGTAGTAGTATTATCTAGTTATTCTAGTTGTAATTAAAGTAATATCTTAAGTACTATTTAACTATTTAGTTTATTTATTCTAACTATCTATCTATTTATAGATAATATCCTATTAATATACTATATTTAATTCCTAGTAAAGCTATTATAGTACTCTAAATCTTAGATATAAACCTAATATCTCTATTAGTAATAATTTTATCTAGTACTCTATATTATCCTACTACTAAGTTAATAACTTAGTATATAGCTTCCTTTACTCTACTTTTTTCCTTATATAGTCTAAACTAAGTATATTTTATTAGCTTATTAACTATTATTAGAATACTATTATATTCTACTCCTAAGATTAAGTCCTTTAATTTAGGTAATCTAGTAATAAAGTCTATTGTAATAACTCTCTATAGTTATTCTAGTATTTCTACTAGTTATAGTATTCTATATAGTACGTATCTATTATATTTATTTCTTTAGTATTTAGTATAGCTCTTTAGTACCTCTATTACTATCTATCTTACCTTTAGTATATAGTAGTTTCTTAGTAGTCTTTCTAAGGTTTTCTCTATTCTCTAGTATCTATATACTAGTACTTTGTAAAATTATCTTATAAATTCTTGTTATATTTTAGCTAGTATATAAATTTGTCTATATTCTATTCTAAATCTATTTTCTATTTCTTAAGTACTTAAATTCTTCTTAGTTTCTTCTTTAATCTATTAGTCCTATTTATTACGTATTATTTCTAGGCTTATAGCTACCTTAGGTTTATTTATTTCTAAGTACCCTTATTTATTTTCTACTAGTATAGTCTCTTTAGCTTTAATTTCTTTCTATAGGTCTAGTCTCCTACTTAGTATATCTACTAGTATATTTTCTAATCTTTTTGTATAAATTACTTTAAAGTTAAATATTACTAAGTATTCCTACTATCTAGTATATTATTAAGTTAGGTCTTTATTTATTATAAATCCTATTAGATTCTTATAATTAGTATAGACTTGTATCTTGTATTTAGCTCCTTATAGGTATACTCTCTATTATTTAAATACTTTGTATATTACTAGTATTTCCTTGTTATAAATAAGGTAATTTAATTCTACTTCTTTTATTTATTTTAAAAAGTACTCTACTAAGTACTTTACTCTTATAATAAGATCTTCCTATTATAGTACTATTCTATATACTAAATTTAATATATCTATATTAACTATTAGTAGTAGTTCTAGATTAAATATTCTTAGAACTAGGTCTTCTTAGAATCTTTCTTTTATAGTTCTAAATACTTTCTTATATTCTTCTATCTATTTAAAGAGTATATTTTTCTTTATTAGTTTAGTTAATAGTTTTATTAATTCTAACTATCCTATAGTAAATTTTTAGTAGAAATTTACAAGTCCCTAAAATTATTAGATCTTAGTAATATTCTTTAGTATTAGCTACTTTATTATAGTATCTATCTTTACTAGGTTAATCCTTAGTTACCCTAGTTTAATAATAAATCCTAGAAAGTTAGTCTTCTTTATATAGAATTTATATTTTCTTTTTTTTAAAAATATCTAGTTTTCTACTAATAGTTCTAGTATCTTATATATATATTTTATATAGTCTTCTTTGTTTTTAGAGAATATTAGAATATTATCTAAGTATATAAATATAAAAATATCTAGGTATTCTCTAAGTATAGTATTAATCTTTTCTTAGAATATTACTAGTATATTAGTTAGTCTAAAGAGTATAACCTAGTATTTATATAATCTATATTATATTCTAAATACTATTTTCTACTTATAGCCTTTTACTATTTATATTTAATAATATACGTTCTATATATTAAGTTTTATAAAGATTTTAGCTTTACTTATCCTATCCTATATCTTATCTATATAAAGTAGAGAGTATTAATTTTTATCTATAAAGAAGGTTCTATATACTACTAATAATTTTAAAGGGCTTATCTACTTATTTTAGAGTACTATTTTAATATACTCCTTTTTAATCTTTACCTCTTCCTTAGTTTTCTAATAGACTAGGCTCTATCTTATAGATTTTCTTTTTTCTAGTTCTATCTTTAGGTCCTATAGTTTATATATTAGTTAATAGTTCTTAGGTTCTATAAGAGACTCTTCTTATTTCTTATATTCTTTTAAAAACTTTTTTATATATCTTTTAATACTTACTTGAAGTATATCTTATCTATATATAATTTCTCTTATTTTCTAGTTAATTTAAGGGTTTACTATCTCTAGCTATAGTATTCCTAATATTATATCTTAGTATTTATCTAGTTAGGTTATATCTATAATTAGATTTTAGATCTTTAAGCCTCTTACTTCTAATATTAAAGGTTAGGTCTTAGAGCTAACTAGTTCTTAGAATAGTAGTCCTTCTATTATACTTAGTTATCTTAGATATTTCTTAGGTACTTATTATATCTCTTATTGTTCTATAAACTTTTTTTGTATAAAGTTCCTAGTAGCTCTACTATCTACTATAATTTAGATTTTTCTTTTCTAGTAGTAACTCTCTATAGTTACGTATAGTCTTTTAACTCCTTTAAGTACTTCTTTCTTAGGCTAATATTTTATCTTAATTTTCTTCTATATATATTTAGGGTATTTATTTTATATATATTTATACTAAGGCTTTCTTTATATATATTCTTTAGATAGTTTATATCCTAGTTCTAATACTAGGTATCTCTTTTAGGTTTTTACTAGTTACTATCTATTAACCTCTATCTTATTAATAGCCTTTATAAGGTTTTAGTTATTATTTTATTTTAGCTATACCTTATTTATATTCTTAGGTTTCTTGTATATCTAATAGCCTACCTTAATATAAGATACCTAAGTAATCTTATAGTATATAGAGTATTCTAACTATACTTTTATATTATCTCTTTCTTAATACTTATCCTTTCCTAGCTTATTTTATACTAAGATATAGTACCTTACTAGTATATTTTATACGTAAGTATCTTTAAGCTATTTTATCTTTTTTACTAATTAGGTCTATTCTTCTTATATAGGTATATCTCTTATAGCTACTATATTTATCTCTATCTAGTATCTAAAGAACGTAATCTTTATTTCTTTAAAGAAGTATAACTTCTATATATTATATACTTCTTCTATACCTATTATTAGTCTTTATCTTAATAAGAATCTCTTATCTTATACTAGTTTCTCTAGTTTAGAGCTTTTTTAGCCTTCTATACTAGAGTCTTCTTAGCTCTCTATACTAAAGCTCTCTTTCTTTAAAGTATCTTCTTAATCTTCTTATATTATTTATAATAGAGTTAGGAGTCCTACTCTTTAAGTTACTACCTCTAATCTCTTATTTTAATCTTTATAGGTTTTTTTTACTTATTCCTAGACTTATTCTTTTATTACTACTATTTAGTTCTACTTTCTCTATAGGAACTATCCTACTCCTTATTTTATATAGATATATACTAGGTATATATCTTTATAGTAGAATATCTAGTATAACCTTAAGTAGTTTTTTCTACTAGCTACTACTTTTTTATATATTTCTTCTATAGATTCTTTAGAGTTCTTTTCTATCTTATTTATTTTTAACTATATCTTATTCTTTTTATTACTTTTACAATCTTTTATAAAATACCCTTTCTTTCTATAGTTATAGTAAGTATAGTCTTTCTTACCTTCTTTCTTCTTACTTCTATAGTCTTTTGTATAATACTCTTTTTTATTATAGTTATAGTATTTAAAGTTTTTCTTTTTACTTTCTTTATTAGTATCTAGGATTATTAGATCCTTTTAGTCCTAGTTACTCTTTAATTCCCTCTATTAGTTCTTTTTCTATTCTCTAAGTTTATTATTAATTTAGATAGCTTAGGCTTTTATAGCTTTAAATATTTATACTTTTTCTATTTAGATTATTTTATATTAGATTTTCTTTTTTAGGCCTTATTTAAATTGTACTATTAATACTTATTTATTCTATTTAGTATTTATAGATAGTTATTTTAACGTAGATATATATTTAGTAGCTCTTTTTAATTATTTTAGGTCTAGGAGTTTCTCTTCTACTTATCTTGTAATATCTATATCTCTAAATACTACTTTAAGTCTTGTAACAAACTATTTATAGTTACTAAATATTATTACTATTTCTTCTTTTTATCTTTTAGGTATATTAAGCCTATAGTCTATCTAGTATAGATTAAACTATCTTATTACTTTTCTTTTAAAGTATATTTCTATATATATAACTTTCTTTTCTTCTATATTAAAGTATTTAGCTTATATATCTAAGTATAGTATTACTACTACTAGGAAGGTTTATAAGTTCTTTCTTTCTCTATTAAACTTCTTAAGTTTAGGTATCTTAGGTAGTTTCTTTATTGCGCTTGTTCCTAGGCAGCTTATAATACCTTTAATTCTTTCCTAGTCTTTAGCTATAGCCTTTACCTAGGTTTTATTCTAGTTAATATAGCTCTTTAACTTATTATTTTATTTAAAGAGTTTTTTAATTATAACTTTTATTTGTTCTCTATCTTTGTAAAGACTTCTTAGGATTTTCCTAATATTTCTAAAGTTTGTATTATCTAACTTATATATCTTAAGGGGTCCTTTTCTTATTAATATAGCTATTGTTATTACGTAGCTTAGACTATACGCTACTTATACTTTACTCTCTAAAGTAATAATTATTAAAGTATTATAAGACTACTTATAGTACCTATTAGATAGCTTACCTAGGTACGTAGTAATTATAGTTAGAGTGCAACGTAAATAGATACAGGTATTAGGTTTACTATTAATAGGGCTAAGGTACAAGGTTAATTCTAAATAGTAGATATTAAGAGTATATTACTCTAGGTTAAAGATTCGAATTAATAATACTATCCTATTAATATATATTAAGTTAACTATATACTTCTATCTAGAATAACTTAGTATTTTGTATATAGCTAAGTACTTGTTAGTAAATTAGTACTTTATATATAGCTAAGTACTTATTAGTAACTTAGTACTTTATATATAGCTAAGTACTTGTTAGTAACTTAGTACTTTATATATAGCTAAGTACTTATTAGTTACGTATCCTAGTTGTGTTCTATCGTGCTGTTATACCCAAGTAATACGGGGTAGTTGTCGAGGCTATCCTCTAGTTCTATTAGTTCTAATAACTGTATAGGGTTGTAACCTATAATAAATAGATTTCTAAACTTAGATCTTTAGTTCTTTTACTAAAAAAGTAGTTAGTAAAATAGTATTTAATAAATAAAATTTTTAAAATAAAACTATAAGTAAAATAAAGTTTTTTAGCCTATTAGGATTTAGGTTAAACTTATTTCTATTAGTTATAGAAATTCGAGATTTTCTAATCTCTTGTTTTCCCTTTTTTTAATAATATTTAGACTTAGCTCCTTTTCTAGCCTTTATACTACTTTTATCTAAAAAGATTATTTTTCTTAAATTAAATTCGTTATTTTTATACCTTTATAGCTACTTCTTATAATAGCTAACTCGTTTAAAAGCTTTATTTCTAATAATTAAAGGCTTTTTATTTATAATATTAATAGTATAGCCTTCTTCTTTAATAAAACGTTATAAGCTCCTAATATAGACTTTAATATTATTTTTAAATATTAATCTCTTATTAGTCTTCTTAGGACTTCTTTCTAAGTCCCTATTTAATAGCCTTTTAGCTCTTAAATTTAACTACGTAATATATCTATATTTTACTTAGCTAATAGTAGGAGTATTACTAATATTTTTATATATTTAGTTAATAGTATTTTTAAAAGACTTATAATCTTTTTTTTAGATAGTAGAAATAGTAGATAAAAGTATTTAAGCTATATAAAGAAGGTTAACTTTAGATTTAAACTTAGAGAGATTTAGGCTTATATTAAAGGATATAGAGAAAAACTATAATTAAAGCTATTTTATACTAAATAGACGAGTAGATTAGTAACCTATTACGTAATATTAGGTTACGTACTAATATAGCTATTTTTTTCTTTTTTCTTGAACTAAAAACTTAGTTAGGTAACCTAAGCTTAAAATTAGATTATATAATCTAGTCTAACTATATTAGGTATAGTTAGAATATAAAGGATTTTTATACGAAAATTAAAAAGTTCTATTAGGTTAAAGTTAGTATTAAAAAAAGTCCTCTAAACACTTTAAATCCTAGCTCGTGTTAGCTTAGTAATTAAAAATCGTAGTAAGCTAAATTAAAGATCTATATTTTCTCTTTAATATTTATATTCGGTTGTATTTTTAGCTAAAATATTCGTAGAGTTATTACAAGTTGAAAACTATAACTTTTTTAAGGCTTTTTTTTCGTGTCACCCTACTGTATAATAGACAAGAAGCTTTTAAAGAGGTATATTAAGTAGAGGTAGTTGTCTTTACGGTTTCTAAGGTGTCTCTAGTAAAGTAAGGCAGAGAGATATAGTTAATCGAGCCCTACCAAGCTTCTAAGCAATTACTAGAGCCTTCTATCTAAGTTCTGCCAACGTATAGATTTTGACGCGTTCCTTGTAACTTAGCTGACAATTTAGTGTTGCAGGCATTGTCGCAGATAACCTAGCTAACGCTAAGTAAGATAAAATACCTTAGCTTTATAGTATTCAGCTGACAAATTCTGGTATAGTATCTCGAATCTTCTCTACACGGGCATACGCACTGATGTTTTGCCTCCCTCGGGTCAGTCCGTTCATGTAGCCCCCTTGTATGATCCCATACGCCACGAGCAAAGGCGCGGTACTTCAGCTGAGCATACCAGGGCGGGAACGAGTTGCTGCTAGTGTGGCGCACGGCCGTTGAGAGCGTTGACGTCGTGCTGGTAGGCTCCATAGCTCAAAGGATCGATCAATGGACGATGAGGAACAGGGAATAGATTACTGTAACGGCGTACTCAAGATGCTTGTTGTGTAGCAAGCGTCAAACCGGGCCCATAACTGTAGAGAATTGGCTCGTCACGGTGGATTGAAAGGATCTATTGGTGTATGTATAGGAAGCCCGCGAAAGCAGTATTTATCGTAGCTCAGGTGATCGTTTATCCAACCGAGCGCTCACCGCCTCGTGGATCACTTAAGTTTTCTACTGCGACAGAGATTAAGGTGTAACCGTAGTAGCTTGACTACGGCCTCGTGCCCTCCGTCTGCCGCCCACGAGAGCGACGTCCGACCATATTTATCCTTCCAATCGACTTCAACCTTGCCCGTCTCGAGCAGCAGCTTGACAATGGCCTCGTGCCCTCTTTCTGCCGCTCGTGATAGTGGTGTCTAATAATGGTTTTAATAGAAGAGATGTACCAAGGGCCAGGTTTACTTACATGCTATAATAACGAGAGACGCCGGCGTTAGCTATTATCTCGACAATCCTACGTACTAAGCTCAAGGTGGGTTTACCTACTTCCTATAACGAGAGACGCCGGCGTTAGCTATTATCTCGACCGGCCTACGTACTAAGCTCAAGGCGGGTTTACTTACATCCTATAATAACGAGAGACGCCGGCGTAAGCTATTATCTTGACTAACGTACGTACTAAGCTCAAGGCGGGTTTACTTACATACTATAATAACGAGAGACGCCCGCGTTAGCTATTATCCCGACAGACCCAAGTACTGAGCTCAAGGCAGGTTTACTTACCCACTATAATAACGAGAGACACCGGCGTTAGCTATTATCTCGACAGACCTAAGTACTAAGTTCAAGGCGGGTTTACTTACTTCCTATAACGAGAGACGCCGGCGTTAGCTATTATCTCGACCGGCCTACGTACTAAGCTCAAAGCGGGTTTACTTACATCCTATAATAATGAAAGACGCCGGCGTAAGCTATTATCTTGACTAACGTACGTACTAAGCTCAAGGCGGGTTTACTTACATGCTATAATGACGAGAGACGCCGGCGTTAGCTATTATCTCGACAGACCCAAGTACTAAGCTCAAGGCAGGTTTACTTACTTCCTATAATAACGAGAGACGCCAGCGTAAGCTATTATCTCGACTAACATACGTACTAAGCTCAAGGCGGGTTTACTTACATACTATAATAACGAGAGACGCCGGCGTAAGCTATTATCTCGACTAACATACGTACTAAGCTTAAGGCGGGTTTACTTACATACTATAATAACGAGAGACGCCGGCGTTAGCTATTATCTTGACTAACGTACGTACTAAGCTCAAGGCGGGTTTACTTAC
>JALNQK010000595.1:0-10761 GCA_028458525.1 Ophiosphaerella herpotricha
ATAGAGTCTTGTTTAGCTATTAACTAAGTATTTTCCTCTATAGTTGTAGCCTAGCGTAAAGAGTATATATTTATTATTTCTAGACTATTAGTAAAGAAGTATTATTATATTAAGGGTAGCTAGAAGGTAATAGTACTTGCTATAGGCTATAGAAGATAGTAAAGAGATAATAGTAATTTAAGTAGAATTCTTAAGAAAGTAAATAATACTTACTTAACTCTATACGCAAGTATAGAGCCTCTTATACGCTAGCGTAGTAGACTAGCCCTATACTAATAGTATACCGACCCTATACTAGAGTACGCTAGCCCTACTCTAAGCTAAGGACTATAACTATAATATATCTAAGGTATTATAAGATCTTAGGGGTCCTATAACCTTGTTATATATATTTACTAGCTTAAAAGAACCTAGGTAATTCTAAGGATTAAGTATATATTTACCCTTAGTATAATAGGTATATAGGTATATCCTAGTTACCTATACTTAATTATTGTAGTAAATACTAATAAGTATCTATTATAATATTAGAAAATCTAAGTAGATATTTTAGATTCCTAAAAAGAGAGACTAGATATATATATAAATTTATAGGCGCTATAAATAGCTTATATACTATAACGCTTAATTGTCTACTACTTATCCTAGCTATAATATATTTATAGATATCTTAAATTTAATAAAAAGAAAGTATTAGTAATTCTTAGTACTCTATAATATCTACTATTCTAATAGACTAGAGAGAAAGGATTAGAGAATATTAGTTATATAGTATAATTTATAGAATTTAACAAGGTACTAGTATAGATATTTTTAGGTGTACAATAAGAGTAAATATTTACTTTACGTATAAATCTTAATATATATAACATTTTTTAAGGTATATAATAAGAGTAAATATTCTAAATCTTAGTATTTATAACTTTTTTTAGGTATACAATAAGAGTAAATATTTACTTTACGTATAACTAAAGTATATTAGTATAATATTTAGATATAGCTAGGTATAGTAAGATTTCTTTCTTAAAATATTAACGCGTACAAGGTCTCTTCTAAGAATTAATAATTATTACGTTTATATCTATATATATACTATATTTATAAATAGCTAGGTATAGTAAGATTTCTTTTCTATTTCCCTAATATTATAGGTTATTCTTTAAAGAATCCCTAGGTAGTATATAGATATTTATATCTACCTAATACTTCTCTATATCTACGTATAGTAAGATTTCTTTCCTATTTCCCTAATATTATAGGTTATTCTTTAAAGGATCTTTAAAAATTACTATATATTTATATTAGTACAATATTTGTTTTATTATCTACTATATAGATACTTTTTCTAAGAAAGCTTAATTAGGGTAAAGTTTTATCTAGTAATTACTAGGTATTTACGTTAGCGCAATATTTATTTTATAGCCTACTACATAGATACTTTTTCTAAAAAAGCTAGATAAAGGTAAAGTTTTTACTAGTAGTATATAATATTATTAACTTTTCTTATATAGCTTAAGAAAGGGTAGGAACTATATAGTATAGTAAGGTTTCTTAAAAAGAAGGTTAATATCTTTAGCCTTTCTTACTAAATTCTAGGAAGGTAGAGAACTATATAATATAGTAGAGTTTCTTAGAAAAAAGTTTACTATTATTAAACTTTCTTAGTTTATACTATAAACCTAGGTAATATAGTAGGGTTTCTTAGAAGGAAGCTTAATATCTTTAGCCTTTCTTAGTTAGCCCTATAAACCTAGCGATGTAGATAGGTTTCTTAGAAAAAATATAGCTATCTCTAACTTTTCTTAGTTAGCCCTATAAACCTACGTAGTGCTGCGAGATTTCTTGTAGTAAGGCTTAATACTACTAATATTTCTTGCTAAATTCTAGGTATATTGTAGAATCTAGTAATATAGTAATATTCTATTTGTAGAAAATCTATATATTTAATACCTAATAATAATCTTCTAGTTTATTGTAGATAGTAGGCGTTTATTAACTTTTCTTCTAAAATATATTAATAAATACAATATTTCTTAAAATAAAGCTAAAATATTGCTAGACTATTTTAGGATAGTTAAGCGCTAAAATCGCATTTAGCCGCGGCTGGACTGTTACCTTTTGCCTCCTAAGTCTACTTAAGGAGGGAATAATAGAAAAAAGGCTATATATAGATTACTAATAGCTAAATAATATTGCTGTAAAAAATTAGTGCCTACTACCCCTAACGTCTAAGATATATTTTTAATCTTAGAGATAGAGTAAGTAACAAGTTAGCTAATATTTATATATAGGAGCACTTTATATTAAAGAGATATTACGACAATAGAGAAATCAAACGTATTTGCGAGATCTATATGCCGTAGTTAAATTAGAAGATTTTTGTTTCGAATTTGCTGCTTCGCCTGCGGAACTAGAGCGAAACTTTGAATGCTGCGTAATCGTCACCTCTGAAAAACGAACTAGAGGGTGTATTAGACAAACTCAACAATGGCATAAAGCATTTTGAGGACAAACAGGAAGAGCAAATTGAGTACATCAGTACCAAGCTTGATTATTCCAAGGAAGGCGCTAGGGAGTGGCTCGCCAAATATGTATCCAGTGATTTTGAACATGTCGAGTTGCAATACTCCCCGAGAAACGTATGGTCAAATGGGACATCGCGGACTATTTCATTTGGTCTGACGATTTGCGGTGCGCACGCGAAATCGGCCGCCATCATAGCATGGCATGGGGCCGGAATCGCTGATGGCAATGATGCAGGAATTGACCAAAGTTTGATGCATGAGGCGAACCTCAAAAATGAGAGAAAAATCCCAAGTAGGAGGAGCATGATGAGCAGAGTGTATCTTGTGAGTTACTAGATATTGTTTGAGGTGGTGCGTCCAAGATACAGGCGATTGGGTTCCAGATGCGAGTAACAGCAACCGGAGGATGTTGACCTACCATGTCGCCTCTGTTCTAGGCTGTGTAATGGAATAGCATACCGCCGATATTGAGCGCAATCTCCGCGAAGCGCTTAACTTACGCCTGACAAGAAACTTTTGAAGTTCTTGGCGCAGTCTGTTGTGCCGTGTTACAAGGATAGATAGAATACGCCTAGAGCATGAAAGGGGCACGGTCGGTGAGTCGCAGAGCGTAAATATCAAAATTGACTATAACTATATGGTCCGAGAATGCATGTTGGGTTCACCCCAATTAAGTAATGCCTCGTCTTTTGCCAAGACGCGGGATTGGCCGCCCATGGCTTGAAATAACACCTAGACCGAACGTGGATGGGCGGAGGCACAACAGAGTCCACTCCGAAATGCAGAAGTCCAATGCTTGTTGGGCAGACTTCTTTGCACAGTCCACGATTGAATTGTAAGTTTGACAGGGGTCACGATGAGTGTGAATTGTAGCTTCATAGACCTCAGGCTGCCCAACCTCTTTTGCAGCCAAACACTCTTTCTAAATTTCTTTCTTGACCGGGCGGTATCTCAGATACCTCAGGTTCTTCTAACCACCTGGTTCAGCAATCACGCGGGTCTTTGAAGAGAGAATCTTTGGCATATGCTCTTTTGTTTTTGTACTACTTCTAGCTTTCATCGTTAATTCGTCCTCAGCACAGCAAGGTGCTACTTGTAGTGCACTGAAGCCTTGCAAGGTCGGCCGTTGCAGCTCCTCCGGTATTGAGATTCGAGTGAAATACTGAAAACTTTGAACTAAATGATTCAGGCCGTTGTGGTTTTGGAGACAAATTCTGCGGAAACGGGTAATATAGAGCCTGCGAGGAAACTAAACGTCACTAACCACCAGCAGCTGTCAGGGCACATGTAATGCTACTGCAGAGTGCGGGCAATATGCCAAACCTGATGAGTTTGGATGTCATTTGAATGTCTGCTGCAGGTATGTCTCAATTCGACTTTGGGACCGACACATTTTCTCATTTCCAGCCAGTGAACATGGATTTTACGGTTTCGACAGCCAATTCCGCAACGACGGATGCCAGAGTAGTGAAAAAAAGTACTGTGGACCAGTTAGGTAAGATACCAATGATTCAAGTGGTCGTATGGAGGCTGATCCTGCCATCTGTGAAGCCGGCCTTCCTGCAGTGCGGGTACTGATGCCACGTCCGCCGACGTCCGAATTGGATATTACGGTGCTTGGAGTGCTGAGCGGTCGTGCGACATAATGCAGCCTGAGAACACTCCTGCAGGCGTGCTGACGCATATAAATGTTGCATTTGAATATGTATCAGCAGACCATGAAATCACGGACCGGGCGTGTCTCACGCCTCAAGAACATTACCCTGGTCTACGAGTCAGTATAGCTCTAGGTGTGTTTGGCCTTGAGTATGATATCAAAGTTGCTAACACCTGCAGGTGGTTGGGTTTTCAATGACCCTCCTACAGAGACGAGATTTTCTGACATGGCTTCGACAAAGCCAAACCGAGAAAAGTTCATCGAGTCACTTATTGCGTACATGGAAAAATATTCCTTAGATGGTGTAGATCTCGGTGAGTACGTGTATCAAACAGACATGAATGTTATCTGACATGCCCACCACTCAGATTGGGAGTACCCAGTCGCGATAGACCGCGGTGGATTTCCTCGCGACTATTTGGACTGGACCTTGTCTGAAAGGTCACACAAACATCACCAAGATCGAGGACGGCTTAGATCTTCTATGGCGAAACAGCATCAGCTCGAATAAAGTCGTCATGGGCTTCGGCTTTTACGGAAGAGATTTCACTATGGAAGACCCAGGTTGCTCCACACCACCGTCATGCACCTTTTCCGAACCTGCATTTGCCGGAGACTGCACAAAAGAGCCTGGAATTCTCTCGTATCATGGTACGTATCACGTGATTATGCGTGAAGTCACTATAAATGGCTAATCTCCTACTGCGCAGAGATCATCTCGAAAAAGAATGAACTCAGCGCTAGAGTCCAATATGATCAAACATCCTCGGTCAAGTGGATGACTTACGGCTCCAATCAATGGGTGTCCTTTGACGATGCTGAGACCTTTCAGATCAAACTAAAATACACGTATTCCCGCTGCTTAAAGGGTCCGATGATATGGGACCTTGGCCTGGATACCGCAAACTATGATGCTCTAATTGGTCTCTTTGGAGAAAAGGCTATTTCGGACGGCATTCAAGACAGCTCACTCAATCCGGACGAAGAGAAGCAATTGGCCTCCGACCTTTCCGCGTACACCGAACAAAATTGCTACGTAACGACAGCTTGCACAGAAGGCAAGATAGCAGATGATCCAAATGCTGCCTGTAAAGCAGGCTTTTCGTCCGCAGCAGTCGGACATGCCCTTCTCAGTGGTGGAGGTGAAGCTATCTATGCATACGGCTGTGAAACGGGCAAGTTCCATCACATCTATTGCCCAACAAAAGCAACGCCCAAGAATTGCGAGTGGACTGGCGCGCCAGAACGCAATGTGTTCGGGTGCGATGGTAAATGTGGAGAATCACAATTTGAGCTTAATCGGGATGTGGCCATCGATCAGTATGGAAAAGAAATTTGCGGATCTGACGTACGAAAACTTTGCTGCGATTCTACTGATATTCTACAAAAGTGCCACTGGACGGACTGCGGTTGGACCCAGGACCAGAATGGCCTCTGTTCCTCGAATGAATTCAGCATCGCGACTCGGTACGATGCCAGCGATCACTCTACCTAAAAGGCTCAGACTGGTATGGGCAATGGTGGTAACACTGGCACTACAAAACATCAATATTTCAGGTCATACTGCTGTCCCAAAGAGGACCCCTTCAAGAAGTGCTCCTGATCCAATGATCCTGACTACTTCATGGGAAAATGGAAGTCGTCGACTTATCCCTGTTTTGGAACAAAAGCGGAAGATTATAGTAAACCCGGAATTTGCCATAGCAAGCAGTGCTTTGATGGCAAATTAGCAGTCACGAGAGCGCAGCCGACCCCGCGAATCTTTGAACTCTCCAAGACAGAGTCGACATGTTCCTCATTATGGACAACGCACTTTGCTGTAGTCCTCCTTCTCGATTCACCAAGGACTGGCCCGTGAATCCTGCGTACCTCTGGAGTAATGCATATGGCAACAAGGATGACGATGTAACATGGTAATGGGTGAATCATTTCGACAACAATCATAAATACACACCACCAAACCACCTCGAAACAGACCACGGAGATGACCCCTATGGTTTCGTCATGCTTGATGGACCACCTAGATCCATTGCCAAGCAATTCTCAAACCAGTTCACATTCTTGACGGTCGATGAGCCAAGGAACATTGTGCCAAGGTCTTTCGTCACAACAAATCAATCCATTATTGACGCTACTTTCGATCATGCCGAGGAGCACTTCTTAGTGTATCGTAACCACCACACGATTCAGCGGAATGCAACGAGATCTCCTACAAAGGCGCTGTCGACACAATCATCAAGCTTCCACACCACATAGGCGAAGGTCCATTTGCCAGGGTCGTGTCCATGGACCCAGAGCACGCCCCGCCGGATCTACCAACGTGGGCTATTCGTAGGCGCGACCCTTCCGGCGCCTCAAGAAACGGCATCTACAAACTCAAAATTGATTACAACTTCCATGCAATCAAGCGAGCTGACGACCAGACTGTTCTGATGCGTGTTGACTATACCGACCTCAAGGATTACTGAGACGACGTGACGGATGAGCCTGGTAAGCGAAAACGCTCAGCATCGGAAACCATGGATTATCACACTTGGAGAGTCCGTGTCGATTACGCTAAGAACGCATCCTATGCTAATGGCTATGATGAGTTTGACGTTGCAACCGTGGGTAAAGTTGACTTTAACCCTCACGATTCAACATCTCATCCGGCTGATCGCTACGACGGGCACCACCTCGAGAGGCGCTGGTGGGGCACTTTCAGTAAATGGCTTCAAAAACTCAATACGGTTACCAGAAATGACGACTGATACCTGCCAATGGGCATGTCTAAGCTTTTCAGCATTTACTCTGGCCGTCTTCAGTGCGCTAATCCTTCGGGAGTCACAATTACAGCAGGTTTGGATATCACCGCTAAAGTCCGACTCGAGATGGCCGCTAAATATGTGTACTATTTCTCAGGTACTGTAGTTCCCCCTCAAATTATCGACACGTATGTCTTCTTAGGCGCCCAACCAAGCGTATACGCCGGTGTAGACATCCGAGGAAATGCAGAGCTTGGCTATGAGAGCGAGAGAAAGAAACTCATCTCGACAACAACCTACCCAGGTCTTTCAATCAAAGGTCTCGCCACCGTCGGACCATCTCTTGACTTGTGGGGTCAATTGGCTGGGAGCATCAAGGATTCCGGTCAGATGAAGATCGGGGCGAAATATACCATGGAACCGATCGAAATGTATCTTCCCAACGATGATGCCATGCGCAACAAGGCTAGCACCACTCTGAATAAGTTCGACAAGGGTGAAGCAGGTCTCTCTCCTATGTTCCAAGCTGGAGTGCAGGTGACTGTCGGAGTTGAGCTTCGAGTCACACCCGAAATCAGCTGTGGTATCAAGGTCGGCAGTGAAATTGGAGTCCCCAAGGAGCCCCTTGTCAGGCTGCAGTGTACATGAGCACGTCACTATACTTCGAGGCACATGCTACGGCCGGCACCAACGGCCAGACCAGCAACTGGGAATATGGCTACAAGATCGAGCTTCGCTAGCGTGTGGGTATGGATGCTGTAGCAAATCTCTATCCGTACGGTGGCTGGAAATCAGGTGAATTTGAGGCGGTCGCATGGTAGACGATCCTCATCTATGGCCCGGTCGTGGTCAAATCTTCCCCAAGGATCGGCTCGAGAGATGCGACGCTACCTTCGGGACGGAATGGAGATGACCTCAAGCCTTAGGAAGTACCCGAGGAGCCTCTCCCGAATCCGCTCTTTGGCAAACTTGATCTCACGACTCTCTACAGTATGGATAACAAGGTCCTCGATTCCATGATGGTGTCAGCACACCTGTACAACCATACAGACATGGAAATAACGCCATCCTCTAATCTTAGCGTCCGCACATTTGGCACGCATGACAGCCGCTTTAGCCCACTTCACCGCCGAGCCAACAATAAAGAAAACGAATTCATGCTTGGCGACTCCAAATGTACAAACGGTGACTCAAAATGTTCCGCTAGCGATATATTGCCATCTAGGTTTCGCCCGCGAGGTCACAATCATGAGTTTGCATCCTGTCACGGACATGGCCACGGCTTATACCGCGAAACAGGCAATATTAAAGATAAATCTTACAGTAGCTATCTAATTATACTATTATTATACTAGAAGAAGCTTATCTATCGTAAAGCTTGTGCCTAGCTAAAGATTAAGTACTTAGAGCTTACTAAAGCTACTATAGTTATAGTAGTAGATAGGACTCCTTTAAAGCTACCTAGCTACGATATATTATACTACTTAAAAGATATAGCCTTACTAAAAATCTGTTAAGTGTGTAGCTAGAAGGTAATAGTACTACCGTAGGCTACAGGAGATAGTGAAGGGATGACAGTAATTCAAGTGAAATTCTTGAGAAGGTGAATAATACTTGCTTAACTCTGTTACGGCGGACTATTACGTGCCGGAGGTTAGAAACCAAAATCCCGAAACCTACACATGAAAACCAAAACCTAAACCCAATATATTATTTAATACGCAGTTAGTACAACGTTACATAAGTAATATTAAATATTAAATTATATATTAAAAGAAGTTATTTGATTATTAAACTCTATTTATAATTTAGAGTTTCTTCTATATCCTTAACTTATTAATTTAGTAAACTGAAATAGACAACTACTAACGCCTATAATCTATAATAGACTATTACAGCCTATTACTAGCTAATAGCCTATCTTAAGGTAAATATTAGTTGTAGATCTAGCGTATAGGCCTATAATAGAAGAAATCTAGAATATTAGGGTAAGGTCTTTCTATATAATAGTAACCCTCTTAGTATAGATTATAGTAAGATTTCTAGCTAGAAATTGTATTAGCCTATTATATAGACTATTATAATTAATATTACTTACTACTAAATATTATAACAAGGTAGTCCTTTATAGTAACCTAAATAGTATTAATTATAGCTTATTACTAGCGAATATTATTTACTACGCCTACTACCCTAATATTAGGAATAATACTAATATAAATCTCTTAAATAAAGTATTTAAATAGTATAGGTAGGATTAGAAAACTAATTAATTTCTAATAGTACTTAATTTCTTAAAGTATAGTTACTAAGTTATATATATTAGTAATAAATAATAGTATAAATAGTAAAAACTTATAGCTAGACTTAGCTTTAATAACCTTTTTATAACCTTTAGAGGTACCTCTATATATAGGCGCAACTCTTTTTTTAAAGTTATAGTTAACTAGTTTATAGAGATTTATAACTATTAATATTAGTAAATATATACAAGATAGGCTATTATAGGCTATTACTATTAGTAGTATTACCTATTATAGCTTATTTAGTCTTAGGTTTCCTAGGCTTTAGCTTAGGTTTTAGTTTAGGCCCCTAGAGGGCTACTAGGCCTACTAGTAACTTGCGTACAACCTTTAGCTTATAGGAGCCTTTAAATATAAGAGCTATAATTAGATCTTATATATACTTTATAATAGTATAGTAATAGTTATAGTTTAGTAAGAGAGTAATTTAGGTATATTAGTATTTATAAGTAGATACTATAGGTATAACTTAGGATTTATACTAAGAAAAGTAGGTCTATTATAAGTAAAGGTAGATTTACGCCTTATATATATATTTATATAAATTAAAAAAATAATATAATAGTATATATAATAGCTTATTAGGTATTTCCTAATATATAAGATAAGTTACTTATAAATAAATTAATATATTATATATAACGTTTAGGTTTATATATATATAAAGACTTCTAGAAAGATTTACTTTATTTTTTTAGGCTCTTAGTAGCTACTTATTTGTATATAATACTAAAAAACTATATATTTAGTATAAAAAATCTATTATTATATATATATAGGTAATAGTTATAGTAATAGGCTATTAGCTATTTCTTTATAAGTAAGATATACTAGTTATAAAATAGCTAGAGTATTATTTATAGTATATTATTTAGTATATTATAGTATTGTAGGATGTACGTAGAAGTAGAAGGTAGGTAGTAACTTGTAGTTAGTAAGTTAAGTTAAATATTTGCGTAGAGTAGCTATATAATAAGTTAGTATTAGTCTCTTTCTTCTATCTAATCCTACTTATAGCTACCTATAGAGCTACTATACTAACCTAATACTCTCTAATTATATACGTTCCTACTATACTATATCTTCTTCTCTAACTTTTAAGCTTAGTCTCCTTAAGCTCCTAAGAACTAGTTACCTCCTTTACTAACTATAGGCTATATCCTAAGCTCTTATTATTAAGGCTTACTACTTTTAACTCCTAATTACTTATATATTATCCCTATTACTAACTTAGATACTTACTTTATATTTTATATTATAGTAAGAGCCTATTAGAGTATTCCTTTTTTATATATTACTACCTAATATACCTAATATCTTTCTAACCCTATACTATATAAAGAGAGTTATTACTATCTTAGCCTTAGTAGCTAATAGTAGTATCTTAAGTATTTACTACAAATAGTTCTTAGGAGCTAGCTAACTTAATAGCTCTACTTAGACTTTTTCTACTTAAGTAGTATTTAGTTAGTTCTTATAGTAGTACTTACCTAACTTTACTAACTATATAGTTACTAGGTAAAGAGTATAAT